>SFCI01000263.1:0-27663 GCA_004681135.1 Hericium alpestre | reverse complement strand
CGGGGAGCGACGGTCTGGACGTGATGTCGTGCTCTGAGGGATATGGATCATTGAGAGCGGGAGGGAAGTATGACGCGATGTCGGGGAGAGTGGTCGGGGACGGCGCAGTGTTTATGTAACCGGGGTCTGTCGATGAGGCTTGTTCTGCAAGGAAAGGAGACATATCCTGCGCAGCATTGCGCGGAGGGGCAGGACTGCTGATGTTAGAGTGGGAAGGCCATGTCGGATACGGGTCGCCTGTTCTGTACCACGGACCGAGCACCGCTTTCACGACCTCCAGTTCTCGCCTCGTGATTTCAACCATCCCTTCTGAAGCGTGCAGTCTCTGTCGTAGCTGCGCGTTGTCTTCGGCCAAAGAAGAGAGTTGGGTATCGGTTCTCTTGAGAAGGCCTTTGATGGCTTCATATGGGCAAATCGCGGTATGCGTTTCGGATAACGTGCGACGTGTTCCCGTCCACTCGCAGCCATGGCTAGAATGCGCGCATGGGACGATGTAGTCCGGACACAAGGCATTGTGGGCAGATTGCTCGGAACGAGTCACGGCCGTGTCGCAGAATTCACATCTGCTCCCTCCTGATGGACACTTACTCGCATGAGACTAATGAAGAATGAGTTTGCTTCATGACGACCGATAAAGGATATTACTGCTCACCTCTAATTCTATAAGCTGCATTTCAGAGGCGCATTCTGGGCACCTGACGCGCTGATGTACGCATCGCGAGCCATGCTCCTCTGCATCCTTTCGCAGGATCTTCTGATCACAATCAGGATCAGGACATGGGATGTTGATGAATTGACAGATGTCTCGAAGGTGAGATGCGAGTAGATGTCTCTGACAAGTATGTGGACAGCCTGCATCCCGCTGGGGACATTCCACAATGAGTTCGTCCACAAGCTGCAAAAGAAATGAGAAAATGAGAACTGCCAGATAGACAATCGACTGACATGTCGAATAACGGGGTCAGCTAGAGTGAGACCCTCCGAGGTAAGAGGAGACCGGTCAATTGGACAATGTGGCGACGTTCGCATAGCATAGTCGATGCAGTCAAAGCAGAACGTGTGCGAACACGTCCTAGTCGTTCTCGGTTCCACATAGGCATTCCTACATACAATGCTCAGCGAATTCGGGTCAAAGACCGTGATATGATTACGACTCACCGGCAAATGCAACAAATGAGGTTCGAATTCGGAGATTCGGTATAGGCATATGAGCTAGACGTCGCATACCACGAATCCTGGTCCATCTTGATACACTTTCGTAGGTTGTGTAAGTGTAGGTGACTGTCAGCGTTGGTAGTGGTCTGAACGAGCATGCATGCCGCGGCTACGGAGGTTGGATGGGCACCGGCCCGGGAGATGCCGCGGGACTATCGGATAAGATAAGATAACACCGTGTTCCTCCTCACAATCGACTCGGACAAGCATCTACTCCAACCTCTAGGGTCGTATTCTGACCTGCTAGGCTAGAGGTCGACAACACATTGGTTTCGTACTACATAGGACTGGTACGTGAATTATTCTTCTGTGGATCTGTTATTTTCTAAGGATCCTGAAAAGTCTCCCATGGCCAACTTTCAAGCAACGAAGCCGACTATCGACTACTCTCTCTATCTTGTCACCGGCAGAAACTACCTGCCCCCAGGGAAGGTTTGACATCGTTGTCCGGATATGCATTGAATGTCTGTCTAACGATCTAATTCTCAGACCTATCTTCAATCTCTAGAGGAGGTGAGTGTCTTCCACATACCGTCTTCCACAAAGGTCCAACTCCAGCAGTCTATAACATAATCTACGTCGGTCTACAGGCTATACAAGGCGGCGTCACCCTTGTCCAAGTACGCGAAAAAGATGCAGAGACTGCTGACGTATGTTGTTCATATGTCTTCTCCAGAAAAAATGTCGGAAGTCGTTGACATACGTCAGTTAGTTTCTCGAGATCGCTCTGCAGACCGTCGCACTATGCAGGAAGCACCAGATCCCCGTCCTCATCAATGATCGAATCGACATCGCTCTCGCGTCAAATGCCGACGGTGTTCATCTAGGCCAGGAAGACATGTCAATCGCCGTTGCTCGCAAACTTCTGCCTCCAAACGCTGTGATCGGCAAGTCATGCAAGAGCCTTGAGCATGTGCGTGAAGCCATCAAGGAAAAGGTCGATTACGTTGGGCTGGGCGCGGTTTACACCACCAATACGAAAGATGTATCTGCGCCCGGGAAGGTCATCGGAGTCAAAGGACTGAGATCTATACTGGCTGAGCTGGAGGGTGCTGGCATGCCGGCTGTTGCAATCGGTAAGCTGTCCTCGAACTGGAAACTGTCTATAGGCGAAAGAGTGACATTCAATCGATAGGCGGAATCAAATCAAATAACTTGCTTCGTGTTTTACACGGAGGCGTAGCGCCTTCAGGCCACGGCCTGCACGGTGTGGCTGTCGTGTCAGAAATCATGGCCTCAACGGAGCCGCGTGCCGCATCCGAGCGCCTTGCACGTATCATACGGTCTTGGTCGGCTAGCCCACGCGTTCCCGCAAGCTTTTCATCATTCGAGGCTAGTATGTACACCGCGCAGAGAGTCGTCGATTCAGCCGCCAAATTATTGGCGCAAGTCAGGGAACTGAAACCCCTTGTGCATCAAGTACGCCGCTCAGCCTGTTCTACCGAAACTTCAGGCACTCATTCTCTATCTGTTACTCTTGCCTGCCTTTTCATATAGATTACGAACAACGTGGTCAAGGCACAATCTGCGAACGCCACGATTGCGCTCGGAGGCTCGCCGATCATGGCCGCAGCGGCCGAAGAGCAGGCCGATCTCGCGCGGATCCCAGGCGGCCTGCTTATCAACTTCGGCACCGTCGAGGACATGGACGGCATGCTCGCCGCAGGGCTCAACGCGAACTTGAACCGGAAGCCCGTCGTCTTCGATCCCGTCGGCGTTGGCGCCACGACGTACCGGCAGACGTGCGCACACGTACGTGCTTGGGTTGTTTACTGATGGAGTGTGCGCTCATTGTGGTTATCTTCACGCAGAACTGCTGAACACTTGGCAACCGGCGGTCATCAAAGGCAACGCCGCTGAGATCGGCGCGATCGTCAACTCAGACGAGGTGAAATCACAGGGCGTCGATAGCCTTGGCTCAGGCTTCAAGGACCCGGCAGCAGTTGTTCGCCTACTGTCAAAACAAGAGCGTAAGTTATGCCTCTACTCTAAATCATGCGTGACCCTCAACATGTTTCGACTCAAAATTTCTCAAAATTCCCCCTCCAGGCTGCATCTCTGTCTTGAGCGGGCCGACAGACTACATCTCCGACGGCTCAACGGTCATCCGCCTCTCCAATGGCCACCCGCTACTCGGCCAGATCACAGGTGCAGGCTGCATGCTCGGCACCGCCATCGCTACGTTCTGCGGCGCCGCCAGCATCGCCGCCGAACGCGCCGCTCCAGGCGACGCATACGGGTCGCTGGTGCGTGGCGACATGCTCACGGCCGCTGCTGCAGGGTACGCATATCGACTTCTACTTGTGATTTGACGCTGACGTGTGTGCTGTAGGGTTCTTGCACTGACCGTTGCGTCGGAGATCGCGGCGCAGCGCAGCGATGTGCGTGGGCCGGGCACGTTCTTACCTGCGCTCATTGATGAGCTTGCGAACTTGACGCCTGAGGTGATACGACAGAGAGCAAAGGTTGAGGTCGATGATGAGTGATTTTCTTGGGAAAAGTAGCGGACGGTGGAAAGAAGTCAAACACTTCTGAACAACTAAGTATCTTATACTTATTGCAAAAGTCGGCATGCATGTTGTCACTGATGTACATTCCATTCCCTCCATGATACTACATTTAGTTCTACAACACCAATAAAACATAGTGTAACCTTTCCGATATCACAATTAGAATAGAAAGATCCTGGGTATGTCCACATAGAAGGCGACATCCACGACATCAAGCGCCCACCGACAACACATCCTCGATCGGCTTCTCGAGGATGCGAGAGAACGGCATCGTCGGCGTGGGCTGCAGCCAGTTCTTCTCGTCGTAAACCGCGTACGGCGGCGACTCGATCATGTGGAATGTGTACGCGAAGCGAGTGTTCGTGCTCGTATTGCGCTCGGACTTGTGCAGCACGGATCCGTGGATGACAACAAGGTCGCCTGTGCTCCAAGTCAGATTCGCAGTCCAAGGCATGTTGAAAGTCGGACGCACCGGGCTCACAGACTTCCAGGACGTACTTGCCCTCGGGTGTCTTTGCGGCGGCTTCCTCGGGGGGAACGAGCTGCTCGAATCCGGTGCCGCCGCCTGGGAGCCGGACGAAGCGCTTGGAGATGGGGACGCTGCGGTGGGAGCCAGCGAGGAAGGAGAGTGCGCCGTTCAAGGGCGTGCATTTCTCGAGAGCGAACCAGAACCCGAGCGCAGATGGAGGCGAAGTGTACTGTAGAACGATTAGGAAGACGTAGGTCTGATAGATTCAAAGGACTCACGAGGAAGGTGCTAGGAGACAGAGAACGACGCTGAGCTGCAATTCCTAGAAGGCTGATTCTGGGACTTACGAATCGTTGTGTTCAGGAACTAGTGAAGAATAAAGAGTGAGTTTTATAATGAAAGAGCATAGCTGCTGCTCATGCTCACCTTCTCCGCCTATCTCAGGTTGCTTGAATATGACCATAGATTGCAAAGCTATTGTGAACTGCGATGAGATAATGGAGGGCAGACTGTGTCACAACACAGATCACGAACCTACGGGATCGTGGTGGAACCGAAGATCTCGAACAACGGATTTCAACTTCTCCTCTTCGAGTGTTACCTTCCGGAAAACAGGGTCAAGCTCGTGTAGGGCTTACAACGAGTATTGTGGTGAGCTTGGTCGCAGTGAAAAACATATCAGACCCCTACCGTGTCCTATTTTATTGACGGCCTTCTGTTTCTCTCTTGTTAACTTTCCGTCCTTATCAACGGCGTCAGGTTCGAGGAAATACCGAATCTTGTCGCCCGAAGTCAGGAAATAATCATCCCCGATATGACCTTCGTCGTCAGTGGTGAACTTGGTCTGAACAGCAGCGTTAAGACCATGTCCTTGATAATGGAGTGGCACACGAACCAATGGGTGATCCTCTAAGCTGAAATTATCGAGAAGCTGCTTCGATCGCGTGAGCAGCGCCTCGGTCTGGTCTCCAGTGAGAAACCCTGGAAGGCACAGGTATCTGTCGCGGTATACGTCTACGATCAGGATATCTCATCCGCACTGGAACGCACCCGTCTCTGTAGAACTAATAGATAGGACGTCACCGTGTCATTCTTTGGATAGATCGTGAAAGGTGCCCTCATGCGAACCTTATCGACTCGGTCCTGCGTCAGATACTCCAACTGATGTGCAGTCATAGTGATTCGAAGTTCAGGAAGACCTTCAAAATCTTCAAAATTAGTATCTTTACAAAGGCAAAACGCTCAGATTTCAGCAGACAGTCGACGACGTGCGACACGAAGGATACGGAGGAAATCAGACTGAGGAGAGGAGTGACAGAGCTGGGAAGACTGATAGCGGTCGCGGGCGGCCCGGGGTGATCCCACGCTTTCACGTGATGAATATACCCGACGCGTCTCGCCACGCGTCTCGTTGTCGGTTGCAACTGTGAGTTGCCATCCTGCTGTCGTCCCCTTCTTCTACTTTATTCTTCGTCTCAAAGTTTTGTACGACATTAGTGCTGACGAACAAACGGTCGGAGCGGTGTCATCACTGCATTAGCTCATCTCACGTGACGGTCCTTGGACAGTTCCGTCCGTCGTTTCCAGCCAGGTCGCCTGCTCTTATCGTAGCCTCAATCGCTCAGCTTTTCTTCATCCATTCAAAGTTATGGATGCTATGCTCTCTAGATTTGGCCTGCCTGTTTTCGAGCGCGGGCCTCTCGTCAATACGGATCGCAGGAGCTCTATCACGGCTGGACGTCGTCCTGAGGATGGAGGTCATGAAGTAGACCCAATCCCGAGTGCACTTACAGGGGNATCCGGCGGATATGAGAGCTTTCAACAAGACGCACAGCCCATCTTGGAGGAAAGCAATCCGGCTCACGCGATGGGCGTGAAGGAGAACACGATGTTGGAGAGCTGTCCATCCCCGAGTAGAACGTTATCTGGATGTCAACTTCCTGTGAGCACTCATCACGATTTTGGTCTTGAGCATTGGGCTTATTCTTGCACAAAAGGCGACCCCTGATATCGAGATTTCTGGTAAACAACCCCGTATGACTTCATATCTGCAATGACCTCACACCTTCGATCCAGGTTGCATCTTACCTGTCGAGTTACTCGACGGTATTTTTGCGAACGCAGACCGTGAAACCCTCGCACGCCTGGCCTCCGCATCTTGGACTTTCCATGCCATCTCAGCTCGCCTGCTTTATCGCCATATACCCGCCGTGCCCATGCCACAGACCATCTCTTGTCTGCGGACGCTCGCCAACAATCCGGCACTGGCTGGTCACACCCTGTCTTATGAAGTTGGAGACATGGATTCGCTTGACTTCGATCGCACGAAGCGTTTGTTTAGCAGCTTCTACCGCCTCCTCGCCCGCGCCCTCCAGAACATGATCCGCCTCACAGCCTTGACGTATCTCATGTACGGCTCAGTATCCCACGCCTTGGTCGGCGCACCTTTCCGTCTGACCAAGCTCACCGTCTCGTGTGACTTCGATTCCGGGTTCGCGACATTCCTAACACAACAGCGCACGCTGCGCACGGCTCTGTTCTGCGGGCGCTATATCCCCGACACGACGCTCGACTACAGCGCCCTGCCCGAGCTCAACCGTGTCTCTGCATCCCCGCTGATCCTGGCGACCGTCGTGCCAGGACGCCCCGTGCGCGAGGTCGAGCTGTGCCTTGTGCACCCATGGCTGCTAAACGAAGACATGGTGGCGACGACCATGCAGATTCTGTCCTACTCCAGAGGACCCTTGCAGTCTCTGCAGATCATCTCGCACTTGACCGGGACGACCGAGTCTATCCTGGGGGCGCTCGGCGCCATCCCGACCGGCCTTGCAGCCCTTGACAGCTTCGCGCTGCATGCCGTCAGCGGCTCGATCACAAATGTAAGGACCCGCTCCCGTTTTCGTTAGTTGTGCACTGGCTGACGCGGTTGTGCACGCAGGACCTGCTGCTCGGCTTCCCGCCCATCCTCGCGCGCTTCACCGCGCTCAAGTCGCTCGTGCTCGTGTCCAAGAACAAATACGACGCCGTGCACGACCACGTGCTCACCAAGTCGCTCGCGGCGTCCTGGCACGCCAAGTGCGCGTCGCTCGAGTGCGTCTCGCTCCCGAACGCAACGTGGGTGCGCAACCGCCGGCACGGCTGGGTGACGCTGCACGAGCTCGAGCGCTTGCTGCACGAGCGCGAGCAGGCGCTGCTGAACAGGGAGAAGAACGTGCAGAAGCGCGAGGCGTCGCTGGATTTGGAGCAGCGCTCGTTGGAGGAGCGGGAGCGGCAGCTGGAGGTGCAGATACGGGAGCTGCGGCAGGAGTTGGGCGAGGGTGTGGTTGAGCTTATGTGATTTTCTCCGTCCGTCTGTTCTCGTGGAATCATGTTCTCGCTATGGTATACATTGCTAATTATTAAATGGGCTTTTCCATCCTGTGGTTGCTGTAAGGTCGACAAGTGATACTGAAAGGAACTCTTCCATTAAATTTAGGGTGTTTAGTCCTCGTTGAATGGCGGTAAAGGCGCGTGCTTCCTGCCTTTGTTCGGCCATTCCTCTGTCAGAGTCTCCGCATCCCAAATCCTCCCACCTCTCACCACGAATCGTATGTCTCGGGTATGGCGAATATCGCCTTGGAGTAAATCAATGCCAGGAGGGTATATGAGCAGGTCTGCCAGCTTGCCGGCGCTCAAGGTGCCCAGCGATGGTATCAGCCCAAGAGAAGTCGCTGCATCTGCGGTTGCGGCTCTCAGGACCTTTTCAATAGTCAACTTCATGGTCGTATGATAGGAGAGGATGATTGCTGACTTCATAGTTCGTCAGACCGCCCTGCTTGGTGAACCACATCTCGGCGTGGTAATTGAGCCCTATGGGCTTTTCGCCGTGTGCACCGATATGCGTCCGCAAACCTTTCCGCACCATCTTCGCCACGCATATGGAAGTGTTGAAAAGAGCGTATGCTGCAAAATGCACCGTAAGATACGGTCGCCATTTGAAAGCCTGGCTAGACTTACAGTTCATTGGACGTGATGTAGATTCCGTAAGACCTTGCAGCATCTCATGCGGCAGGAAGCGGCGTAGCCTGTATTTGGATGTTAGTTTAGAGTGTGGTGGTCCCATCTAAATGCACCAACTTCGGGTCATTGGGTATGTCCTCCGTTGCCCATACAAATTCTTCTCCCCAAGCACCGCCATAGTTCACCACGTGAGTGGGGGTCGCTGCCGTCCCACTCCAGGCATACAAAGTCAGAACGTCCTCATACAGCGTCGGAACAGGGATGTTGTGCTCGATGGTCGTCATCCCTAAGAGGCAAGAATAAGAATTGCGATAACAAAGACAGGCGGATACTGACCGTCGAGAATATAGGTGATATCCCAATCTTGATAGGCACCCTACAAAAGCAGTCGGAATGAGTGAAAACACTGAAGGGCAGGGCTTGATGCCGACCCACTCCTTCTGGCACGCAAATCATGCTCAGGTTCTGTGCTGCTAACAACAGTCTCTGCCGAGAAGCCCTACCAGCGTCTCACAATTAACAGCAGCGGTAAAAATCACGACGCATACAAACCGCGACGAAAGCTGGTAGTTCTTGTACGAGAAGCTCGCAGGGCCGCCCTCGACTTTGATCCTCAGAAGAGCTGAGTACGCTTCACCGTAGTCCACGATATCTTGGTGAACGCCGGGTGTACCGAGGCCGAAAATGATGTTTCCTGTGTGGAAGATCCGCGGACCGACCATCAGGCCGCTCTCGATGCGAGCCCGCTCGCTGAAGGTATTTACGTTGTCGGCGCTAGGACTGCAAGACAAGCTTCAGCGAGACACTTCATGAGATGTTGTCTTTAACATACTTGTGGAGAGTCGTGACCCCATATGCGAGGAACGCCAGCATCTCGTAGGACGTAGCAGGATGCAAGGACCCCATCGATCCGAACGAGCCGAGCCAATGTGCGTGGACGTCGATGAACCCAGGAACGACGAATCCTGCACGAGGTCATTATGAGAAAGAAAACCAATGCTGCGCAGGTGAAATCACCTACCGCCTTGTGCATCGATAGTGGTTGCTCCAGCGGGAATGGCAACACCAGCTGCACCAGACACAGACTCGATGACGCCTCCGCGCATGACCAGTACCCCACTCTGAATGGGTTCGTCGTCTGCCCGACCAGGCTCCATTGTCACGATCGTTGCGTTGACGATCGCCACNACATCCNCNGCNGACTTNTCCNAGGANGCNTGCGACGCGACGGCTTCGCGCTTCAGCCGAGAGATGTCCGTCAAATAATCGACGTACACTTCTTGGTACTCGAGCAGATGCTTGACGCAGTNGATCCCGAAGTTCTCATAGTCCTCACGGACTTGAGGCATACATGCATGTAGTTTNTCGACCTCCAGCGAGTGCAGGTACGGTCCTTGTTAATGATATGAGCAAAGTTNGGGACACGAGCATAGNTCACATACCGAGGAACCAGAATAATTTCTTACCGTCGCCGCTCCATGCTATGTCATGTCCGCCATCCAGACTAAGCCTTGCAGTATCCTCCGTCGAGTTCCCAGGCTTTGACCAGACAGACGCCTGATCTTTCGGTGCCGGCGCCAGNTAGACGTGGAAGAAATCGACGAAGGCCACCTTATCAGCNTCGACGGATGATCCTCCNTCTGAAGGCCGGGTGGACACGACCATCTCCATCGACGTTCTTCCTTCAGCAAGGACATGCTGCTTGAANTTGCCGANTTCNTCAGGNCCGCNTNCCANGTCGATGACGAANGCNTTGGAATGCTCCTGNACGAGCANTTTNGCNNTCTTNTCCAGNAACTCGAGGTTGAACNNCAGGAAGAAGCTGAGGGAGAANTCGATNTGGGACGGGATGNNNTGNAGGTTNCGCACTGTGACNACGTCGGACNCNGAGGACGGCAGAGNAATGTCGCCNATGTAGATGCCAGGATTNGCGGTCGCGACTANGTTGCCNGTCATNAGGTCNCTGCCCGTCTTCACNAACGCGANCTTNCGCTGNGAGCCNGCNCATTTGCAAAGCACTGGACTGTANTATCTGCCCAGCGGCAGNCCATGGACTTCGTANACGGTNCCCGAGGATANGTTGNCGAGTTCAAAGGTNGTGAAGTTGNCGTCCGACCAGCNCGCATGCAGGACGAGNTCNTCTGCGCCGTGAATNAAGGTAGGAGAGTAGTANGGGNTGCCANTNTGAAGNGTAGNCACNTGCNNNGCCGCTGGNGCNNNGCTGCCNATTTGNTGGATGTACGTCACGCCAGCTGCCTGNAACACTGCCTTNGTACCNGTNTCNTCGATCTTCATCTCTTTGAANGCATAGAGGCGCTGNGNATCCGGCGTNTCGATNNNTCNTATGTCGGTCTCCGAGGAACGAAGAGCAGCAAGGCGTTTCTCGATATGGGCCGTGAAGGGNATAATGGAGGGTGTGCCCGNTGCGATCTTCTCGCCGAANTNNTTGACGGTCAAGGGGACATGCCANANNTTGCCTGCTGNCCAGATGATGATGCCGTCGTCCGAANGGGTGAACGCNAACGAAGGATATGANCCCATGTTGGTCCATGTGGCGGTNAAGTCGTATGTCAGNCCNTACCAGACNTCACGAAGCGTTCCNGTGGTAAGGTCCCTNTCGTCCGAANATGAGACACGACANNCTGGAGAATATGANGATCNNACTTCAACACNAAGGCCTCNTTGTCGCGTATACGTCTGANNAACGCGAGGGTGNGCCCATCNCTNGAGAGCTCNGGTCTGCTNGCGCNGCCGGGANCGGAATCAACCAAAGTGGAAGTGATGCCNGTNGTCAGATTCTTCGTTAAGATGGCNTANATACCCTTGTGCACGTCTGAAATAATANCATGAGACTTGATTATANCGAANCGAGAAGGGTCANCACCTTTCGAGTAAANNAACATCCCATTCGTATCCTTCACATTCTTNGAAAAGATGATGNAGTCATTGCCGGCCCANATGTGCATTTCTGGACCGACGTTCATNCGTCCGTAATCCTCAAGAGTGCCTCCCGGAGGCAGAGTCCGACCAGTGAGCCTCTTACCGCTCCNAGACNATATGCTGCTCGTCGTGTTGTNCGGCATGTCGAACTCCCATCCTTCGCCAGCTAGAGTAAACCATTTAGTTGCGACAACTTTCGCACCAGATGGATGGAATCGCGCGTCAGTGACATGGCGGAAAGTCTCGTTCGTGACGCGNTGTGCTTGCCAAANTCTCGTCAGTCAAGGNTNGNNCGTATGAGGANANACTTAANCNCACCATGCAATCGACCCTCCCTNCGNAACCGCGTNCTCCGGCGTNCTACANTCTCCTTNACGCCTTGCNCGAGNANNNCGTCTTCCTCCTCCTTGACAGCGAGNGCGNAGCGCAACTCNGGATCGACNNCTGANTCCGNNTCCGGCCGNAGATTCTCTTGCACACANCCNTNCCACTTCCTTACCCANATATTCTCGANNCCTAGTTCTGCATCGCTTCTGAACACNAAGCTNTCGCCGGATGGAGAGAAATGNGGATCCGCATCGTAAGGAANGCCAAGGAGCACNGGGAGAGCTTTNACGGAGTCCCANGANCCAGTAGCAGCTCTCCACGCNTCTGCCGGTAGGCANTAGATATCACCGAGCATATCGAAGATGATGTCTCCAGTCGTCGGGTGGACATCGAGGCGCAACCAAGTCCCTTCGTCGACGTCGTANTCCAATGANCGNGGATAAGGGAAGTCTGTGGAGATNTCCCATGCNGTCTGCTGGCGAAGAGGCCAANTGTCGTCCTTCCATCCGTAAGCTGGGTCCGAGTCCACAGGATTCGGCTGCGANGCGATCTGGAAACGGTTTAGGTGCCAGGACGGTACCGTTAATGTCACATAGGCTGAGATGAGCGTCAAGAGTAGGAGCAGGAGTTTGGATGACCTGAGAGACCCTTTCCCTCTTCGACGGGGCGCTATGAATCCCAATTCAGCTCTTGCACCGTTTCCGGAGTGTTTCTCGGGCGACGTGGACATGGCATGCAGCGTCGTTTGGACCACAGGCTTGACAGAGATCACAGGGAGGATTTTGTGGGGAGACGAACTGACCGCTGCACGGTCATTTCAGTGGTTGGCTCTGGTCAAAAGAGTTATATACGATGCTGATATTGCCAGTGGGTTCAACAAGTTTGCCGGGCATCATATGGACGGGCCAAGCGCCCTTGGCGGTTATCTGATAAGATCTGTCACTTGCCCTTATCCGATAAAACCGATGGCACATCGACCTCTCCTTCTGCCGTCTCTGAGCAGCTCTGAACTTAGAGATGAACAAATTACCAGCCACGCTGAACGCGACCCAAGTTTGGCTGTTCTGCGCAACACAACGACATCAAGTTCACTCCAAATCCAACTCGAACTCGACTCCTGCAACTACTTATTTTGATATCATGGCAGGAACAAGAGAGCGACCCGAGAAATAAGGAGAACAGCTTATGATGCCACATTCACACCTACAATCGGACCCTGCCAGCTCTCGAAGTCCCCTTCTTTGGACGGATCGCCCGTTACTCTCAATGCCCTCAAGAGGAATCGGTAGGACCCGTTAGGGATTTCAGTTCCATTCGCAAATGTAGCGTTCGTGAACGCAAAGGTGTCAAACCCATTGTCGGCAGTATCCTGCGATGGCGTCTCGTGAGCATCCTGCTCAAGATATATGAACGCGACTTGAGTGACGCTTACCGTAGCATCTGAACTGCGCGGAGTGAAGTCGAGTTCGACCAGTGGGCCGACTATGTCGACCTTTGCAAAAGAGTTGCCTTCGTGAGGGAAAGAGAATATATTCCGATCAAAGACATGTCCGGTTTCCGAAGGTGTGTGTCCCCGACGATTGAGAGTGGGGTTGAAGTGGATATTGCTTTTAACTAGGTCAATTCGCAGGATGGGTGTTCCGAACGCTAAGCTGAAAGGATATGACCAATGAGATCAAGAGCTAGTCTGGCCGGCGCGACTCACCGAAGCAATATGGTTGGAAAATCATCGCCAACAAATGTATAATTCGTAGGTCCAGCTTGGACGCCGCCCGCAGAATCAAGAAGTGCTGGGATCGTGACGCCAAAGAACTCGTCCGTGTTGTCGACAACTTGCTTGTCTTTGAGAGAGCCTGCTAAACCGAGATAGGTAACTTGCGTTCGGTCTGAACCACTTGCAATCTGGATGAACTCGGAAAATACAGGGAAAGTGGCGTGGTCGACACCAGAGGGAGGCGTGATGCGCGCTGTGACCTGCTTTGCTTGACCTGGGCCGAGCGTGAATGCATTTTCGCTGAGGTGGACGGTCGCGAACTGTGTGGTCAGTGGTACAGGACCGTCTGCGGCAAATATTGAGCCCTGCAATCGGGCATCAGAAGTAAGAAGATATTCACGCTCTGACCAGGATACCATTACTCACAGGAGTGATGGTCGTCGCTGTCCCCGCAGGGATGTGGCTCAATGTAAACCTTCTAGTGCTGCTCGCAGCGTTGCGTACCGAGAAAGTCTGCCTGCAACAACATAAGTATCTAGGCACCAATCACCGACGGGAAAGCACGTACACTCCTTTGAAGTGACTAGTGTCGTTCAGCACGAGCTCACCAGGAGATACAATGGTCTGCGCATGAATCGCACTGAAGACGTCAATCAGTCCTGCACCCTGCTGCGTCACTGTCTGCAGCGGATCGCCATCCGTATGGCTGGACGACACCCGCTGTGCCGTAGTCTCAAACAGCGTGCGAGCACCAGTCCCCACAGACGAGGCCTTCCCCTTGACTGAGAATAGCAACGCCGCGCTGCCGGCCACGAATGGCGTGGCCATGGAGGTGCCGGACAGGACACCGAAGACGCCGAGGTTGAGCGGCAGAGTGGAGAGGATGTTGCCTCCGGGCGCGGCGACGGCCGGCTTGAAGAAGAAATCGTTCGTGGGGCCGTAGCTCGTGAAGCTGGATATGAGGCCGCCCGCGTCGTCGGGGAAGTTGAAGCTGCCGCCCGTTTGAGGGAAGGAAAGGGAGACGTTCGATCCTGCAGCAAATTGAGACACGAGCTTCATAGTAAGTACTTAATGAGTAAGAGATGAAATCTGTAGGCAGAGGGTGAACATACGAATTCTCCGTCCGCCGCTTGAATGAGGGTCGCATTTGTAAAGTTGCCGGTGTCAATGGCAGAAAATCCGCTCCCGTTGCTAAGACAAACAGATGCTTAAACGAACGAGTGAGAGATGCACATTGATGAACTCACTCGTAGATGAGCGCGACATTGCCGCCCTTTGCAGCTACGTTGGTGAGCTTTTGAACCTGGAGACAATGATCAGAAATGGAGGGTACGATAGAAGGAAGGGATGTTACAAAGGTACAAGTTCCCCGGCGGACAATAGTCACGAATCCAGACAGATCAGGCGTCGTATCTGGCAGAGGATCACAAGCATCATCGGCGACAGTAGTATCGTTCGAAGTCGCAAAAATTGGCAGAACGCCTGGGATTGGCAGCGGGAAGGTGTCAAAGTATGTGATAGGATCGTGAGAAACTCCAGAAACGGTGGCATTCTGCAAAGGAATGACTGTACTAGCCACAAAGTCGGTTACGAGATATTCCAAAAACAAGTGAAGAGAACATACTTGTCCAAGCTGGCAACGGAGATGACATTGATCCCGTTTCCCGGACCCGATGTGTACCAAGATCCGAAGTCCCCGTCATTACCTGCTGCGATCGTCACGATTTTCCCTGATGCTGCGATCCGGCTGGCGACGACGGAGCTCGAGGACTCAGTCCATCCATCTGCACCGCCCAGCGACAATGTTAAGATATCATTACCGTCAGAGACACCGCGTAACAACGCGTCAATGAGAACTGCAAAGACAGGTTAGAAGATGAGCAAGGAGAACTGCAAGTCATTTTACTATCGTCGGGGACGGTCCCAGTGCACCCAAACACTCGATACATAGACAAAGACGCATCGAAGGCGACACCGCTGATGTTGAATTCGTTGCCCGGATTGGCTCCAATGATGCCCTGAAGCAAAGATCCTTAGACAAAAATTGCGTTTATGCATCGATGTCGTACCGAGACATGTGTCCCATGTCCTGCAGGATGCTCTTAGCGAAAAATCCTTGAGACAGTTCACAAACGCACCATTGCATGTGTCCAAAGGATCGTCATCAGGCATCGGGGTGTTAGTGCCTACAAATGTATCAGCTCACATACCGAAGGTACAAACGCGCGTTTCCCAAATTACCGTCGAATGCATCGCCAACGAAGTCGAAGCCACCGATAATCTTGTGCCCGGGACCGATGCCGCCTCCCAATACGGGATGGTTGTAGTCGACACCTGTTATGCCTGCTCAAGTAGCGATCTATTACCTCTCCATGACGAAACGCACCTGTGTCGATTCTGAATTCCATCGTTAAGTCGCATCAGATTTCAATGGCAAGGCGGCAACGATCGTCTTACATGCCAATCTTGACGCCGCCACCGAAGATACCTTGAGCATGCAGTTTGTCTACTCCCTGAGTAAAGCTCTACCTTACTCTCGCCTTCAGACAGAGCTAACACTTACCGTCAAGATATGTGTCGACTCTGTATCTGGTGGAAGTTGGGGATCATCCGGTCCAGTCACAACATGGAACTTGACAGGCCTAAGAGACTATTCTATTAGCCACGTCAGGAGAAACTACTCGAGCCTTACTTTGGAGGGGCGATCGAGACCACCGGACGAATGGCTTTGATACCTGGGATCTGTTCCAGTTCCTTTGCATCCTGGAAAGAAGTTAGAATATCGGACTGCACCCGCGAGTGAATCACAACTCACGCTTGGTGTCTGGGAGGAAGAACATGATAATCGACTAACGAGAATATTTCAGAAAGACTCACCGACAGTGAAACGACGGCGCCGATAAAGAGGCCGGGGGCATTGAACTCCTTGTTCACTTCTAGCCGGATACCGCGAGCTTCCAGAGAGCGAAACGCGTTCTCACGAGCCTGAATGATAAAATGAGATACATTCTGCGAAGCCAGATGCGAGACATACACCACTAAGATCCCTTCGTCCTGGCAAGTCGGACGTGTCATCAACCTCCACGATGAACCTGTTCGTTACCAGGGGCAGGGACGTCGTCCGATTGACATTAGACAACGGGACTACAGCCGAAGCTAATGCTGTTGTTGAAAAAACAAAAAGGGCACGTACAAATCTCATCCTGGGGAGCGATAAGTTATACCGCGAAGTGCCCAGGGAACAGGTGGTTTATATAGCCCTGACACACCAATAGCCGCCGACAGTTGAACACGGACCGCGTGGGCGAGGGAAAACTGGACGCGATGCTTCTATCTTGGCGGACAAAAGATCGCAATAAAGCCGAAATGACATTCCACGAGGTTATCAAGTCTGGCGCGATGACGTACAAAGAAGATTGGATATGGTGCAGTCGTGGCAAGATGCGACAAGACTGGCGACTGCAACTTCCTGACGAGGCACTGCCCTCCGCGAGGAGTTGAACGCTGCACATAGTCCCAAGCACGGGCATCTTCGGACTGTTCCAACAAAACGTCATCAGATTTCGAGTCTTGCAAACGTGAAGCATGCGGAGACAGCGGGATTCCCATTTCAAGACATTCGTGATGGGAAGCCAGGAACGAGGAGCGCATTGATAGATATTGACGAAGTCGCATCCGCCGTCAGAGAGTTGGATTCGAGAATATTGCTGTAAAGCAGAGATCAGTGGATAATGCAACGACTTGCCGTGAATGAGAGTGAGCTGTCCTAGCCCTGATAGCATCCAGCAAGTCGGGGGATGATGTCGTCTTATGGAGAGAATAGAAGGATAGCTCACCGTAGAAGTTCTGCATTATAGATCAGAGGTAACTCCATTCTCAGAATACGGAGGACGTAATTTAATACAAGTTAGAGAAAATACAAGGAGGTCGACGACGTTGAACGGAACGTCGACTCAGCATCGAAAGGTTGAAGAGAAATTCGGCAACGACCGAAAGTTGAAAGAGCGACGAGCCAAGTGTCTGGTCTGCACCCATCGGTGAGCCTCAATTGAACTAACTTGACGTTCACCTCCACTTGCTCGACCGCCGGTTCTCAACCTCATCGACGTCGTGTCCCTGGTGCTGACTGCGTGTCTACTTGAAAGCCAAAACACTCCTTGAACTAGCCCAAGACCCGTGTATGCGCTGTCCATGAATTCTGACGTAGGCATCTCAGGACTTCCCGCGACCACGCGCCTAGGGTATTCCATCGCCGGCTGCTCTGAACATAGTCATCGATATGTCGCGGAGAACATTCAGTACAATATGCCCCATGATATAAGCAGCAGATGGAGCGGCACGGGTGAGAATTCAAATGCCAAACAATGGCTCCTCCTTGAACTCGACAATCTTAGCGTTGTCCGTTGAGTATCTTTTTATATGCGCTGGGCATACAGTATTGTCTAACACGTTTGTCCATGATCAACTCAGAAAGCATCACGTTTGGGAAGGTACGAATCATAAGGCAATGTACCCCTAAGACGTGCTGACTTTGTTCGTCTTGAACTAGTTTCATAAATGTGTGTTGTGCATGGTGTCCGTCATGTTGGTGCCACTGACCGCATCTGTGTATAGCACATCCATGCAACATGAAAGAGTTCAGGATCTATGTGGGAACCGAACCCGATCACATGTCAGAGATTCTGCATGCCAGTCTCAAGGATGACAACACGCCGGAGACATTCCCTTTACGGCACCTGAGCAAGACGGGCGTCCGTTTCCCAAGTCGCTTCGTCAAGGTCGAACCAATCTCGTCAGTCCTACTAAGCTCACCGATAGGTTATTAACTGAAGGATGACCTGTGATGTAGAGCTTACGGCAACAGCTTCCACATCTCCATCTGGTTTGTATCACTAGCAGGCATCGCGGACGAAGAGTACGTGAAGGATACCAAGCTCAGATTTGACGAAGTAAACCGGTTTCCCGACTCTCGATTTCCCGTCGTAAACGCTACTGACGCACTGCGGATCCAGCATCGAGAGAATGCGGCACTTCGGCATATCCTCAAGCATCTTCGACAACGACGTTTCCTTGGCCCCTTCAAGGCCATCATGTCGTGCGCCGGGGTGGAGCTGGAGCATCCTCTTGTGACTGAACTATACGACAACATAGTCTCCAACGGGAATTGGTCAGCCGCTGAACAAGCTATCGACAACGCGGCCTCAGCAGGACTGTTCGATGCCTACCTGAATTCGAAGCAACCGCATGCCGTGTGGCGGCGTTTATACGGTGTCGACGCCAATGGCGACGTGCCTAGCCGCCGCGGAGGACATGCGATGTGTATTGACGAGCAACATGGCCACATTTACATGTTCGGTGGGTGGGATGGACAGAAGAGCTTGGACGATCTGTGGGTCTACGACATCGAGACAGATCGGTGGCGAATGATCAGCCAGAGTGTTCTGCAAGAACAACATGGCCCTCGACCACGCTCATGCCATAAGATGGCGTTCGACTCGAAGACGGGCGCGATATACGTATTGGGTGGTTTGCTGGAGAGCGACAGCGGGGCCGCGGATTCTTCCAATTCCTGGATTGATCCCAGCGCGCCTGCTGAGGAAGGGAGAACAGAGTATGCTCAGTCGTATGCGGACTTCTATCGCTATCATACGCAAGGGCCGGATTCTGGCACTTGGGAGCTACTATCTAAGGACACATCCGTGTGTACGTTCCTCCTCCTATATGTGGCATATACTTACTCAGGGATCCCAGAGCACCGGTGGTCCTCCATTGATATTCGACCATCAAATGGTCATGGATACCGACAGGCAAGTACTCTATGTCAATGGCGGCAGAGTCAACGACGCCACCGTAACAACTATCAAGTACTCTGGATTCTACAGCTATACGGTAAGCACAGGTAAATGGAAGCTTCTGCAGTAAGTCGATTAGTCGCTCCAGTCGAGTTCCGTGTGTTTATAACTATATCCAGACCCCTTAGCAGTAACGATGGCACACTATCGGCTCTTTCGCATCGCTTTGGTACCATTCTTCTCTTGCCAGTACCATCTGCATACTGACCGTGTGTCCAGGTCATTCAATGGTCCTTGACCCGAATGAACGTACTCTGTACATCTTCGCTGGCATGGGCGAGGAGAAGTATCTTTCAGACATGCACACGTACAACATCGACACGCAAGTCGCCACGGAGCTCTTCTCAAACTTCACAGCAGCCGGCGGGCCAGACAAGACCTTTACACAGCGTGCGGTGATCGACCCGTCGTGTCGCGAAATATACGTGTATGCGCTCCCTGCCCCTCCCCGCTCCTCTTGGCGTCTCCTCATTGCCATCATATCTGCTTCAGATTTTGCGGATTGACCCGTGGCGCGCAGAGCCCGCTGCCCCGCCTCGACCTACCGGCTACGAGCTGGATATGCCGCTACGGCGACCCCTCGCACCCATGGACTAAGATCCTGCCTGAAGAACCGGGTGACGGTGACGGGCCCGCGCAGATCCAGCAGCCGCGTGCGCGATACGCGCACCAGGTGGTTTACGACTCGCGCTCGAAGACGGTGTACCTGCACGGTGGGAACGCGGGCCGCCTTCTGGAGAACGGCGAGCTGGATGAGAACCCGTCCGGCGATTCTTCGGTGGAGCAGCGCCTGGATGATTTCTGGTGCATGAAGCTGAAGCGGTGCGGTTTTCGATTCGCGGCTGCGGAAGCTTGACTGACTTCGTGATGCGTTAATGTAAAGGCCGGGCCCAGGGGAGATCATCCGACGAGCGCGATTCCAGATTCGGTGCCAGCAGTGAGTCTGGCCCTGCGTATTGCTTTTGAACGTCCCCGTTAAAGCTTGACTGTAGGTTCCGTGAGCTGTGCGCCGACGCGCCAGCTGTGGTCGCACTGCGATTCCTCCAAACTCAAGTGCACGAAGTTGTCGACCACAGCACCTCCGAGGCCCATGTGTTCCGCGAGCTCCTGTCGTATATGCTCGCAGAGCAGTCGCGTCCCGAGACTTCGTCATCGCAGGGTACGGCTGGGATGCAGGCTGGCGATGAGATGGCTGATGGTGCCCAAGTGGAATCTGATGCTGAGGCAGCAGACGGCAGCCCGGAAGTCCCTGAGGACAGGTTCAAGCAGCGGACAGAAGTATTTGAGAGCTTGTTAGAATTTTTCCCTGCGGACGCGAAGCAGCCATCGTCGAACTTAGTTGACATGATCGGATGGTATGAGGAGAGCATTCACGAATAGTTACGAAGTCAGGATCCGGAATTGAATTGTCGCATTATCATCGTGGTTAAATTGTCTGTAGCTGTAGCTGTAGTTCGATGTACGAAGCTCAGTATACCCATCGAGTCTGTCTGGATTATACCCAGGAGCGCTTGAGTGCGCAAGCTCATACAGGCTCCTCAACGGCGCCAGCTTCAATAGTCAGTCCATGCCATTCGTAAGGCCTTGCATGTACTTCGTTCTGTGGTCAAGAAGAACACATGCGGCGCGCCCAGACTGTCCAGGAATAAAACCCGGATGTCCGGGTCCGGGAAAAACTCCGGACTTGCACGTCCCGAACGTTCTTCCCAACAGACCGTTCGACTATGGATGTTTTGTCCAATGTCGTAGACAGACGGTCAGCGGTCTAAGGGAGTCGGACAGCAGCAACGATCTGGGATTCCAATCAGAGGTCCTTGCAGCAAAAACGGGTAATCGCGGTCAGCACAACGTCCAACACGTCAAACGGTATAAGCAGAATGTCAGCGGGTGGTGTGTGTTGGAAAAGCTCATATAAGTCGCAACTAACAGCTCTCATCTCACAAAAGGGTATGAAGTCGGCGAGCTCACCTGCTACCGTGGTCGCATGAGCGAAAGCAGATGTCGGTCTGAGACAGGCTGATTAGCCCCGACTCAGATGACTAGAGATTTGCTGGTTTGCGGCCATCCACAGACGGGTTATAATTTGTTCGATTTCGAAGGACATTGGTGGGCTTTTGGATGAGAGGTGTCGTCTACAATGTGAGTTCTCCTTTCGAAGCGAAAATATGGGACATTGAATGTGTAGCAATCCTGGGTCCTGGAGGCGACAGGCGAGTCAAGAGCAAGTTCAAATTCAAATTCAAAGCAAGAGGCGCTCAATTGTCTGATGGGGAAGCTCGGTCACGGCCGAGCGACGACCATTTCTCCGACGACGAAGACCAAACTCCAATACAGATAATTCGCGGAGAACGAACCTTCTTACACATAAGATACATTCTACATACAGACAATAAACGTAAAACTACAAACATGGAAAATAATGTTGGATGTATAAATTTGATGGAAGCCGTGGCCCCAGTGAGGTGCAGGTCACCGCCGATCCCCAGTTGAAAGATGTCAAGAAGAATGCTGGCGACTCTGGCTTATAGCAACTTGGTGATGACGCCGAGACCCTGATGATGAGAAACATCTCAGTACTCCACGAGGCGAAAGCCAGAAGCCAGGAATAGACAACGTACCTTCGTCTTTCCCTCGCGAAACAGCAGCTTCATACCCTGTTTGATGTACTCGGGATGCGCGATGAACTCGAAGGTGACAGTAGCGCGATCGCCCGTACGCAGAAGCTCTTGTGGATGGTCAATTGCTATGATGCGGACGGTTTGGCGTACGGCCTGTGGACATTACTAGTCAGCCCCAGAACACACAACTAGCTGAATCTCCTTACTCCACAGTGAAGCATGGCCTGTATCGTACGTAATCTCAGACCAGCATTCTAATCCATTAAATAAAGACGACGAACCTGGTAGTTCTTCTGCAACGTGGTATTATGATATAGAATGAGCACCTGGCCCTCAAATTGCCGCACCGCTGCGTACCAGAACTTAAGCGCATAGGACGGATGGAAGTAGGAAGCACACTACCTCGAGGAGCATCCTCCTTGTGCACCATGACCATACCCTTCCTCACCGACGCCCTCTTCATTCGTTTCAAGGCGCACGAGACAGTCTGCCCCGCCTCGGCAGTCATCACATCAGCTCTGCATCGCGCAGTCAGCCGGTGCTCTCGCTTTCAAATGAGAAGGCGGTATACGCACCTCTTCCGCTGCATGCTCTTGACGGCAGTAGGCATGAAATGGCCGGTCGAGTCCGGGCCGAGGAGCACTGCGTCGCCGGCCTTGAGGGTGCCGCTGTTGAGGATGCCGTTGACAACGGTGCCGACGTACGGAACGGACCATACGTCGGTGATGGAGTACTGGAAGAGAACGTAGATATTAGAGGGTCGCAGATTGCGCATAATGGCAAGACCACATGCCTCTAATGGCTGGGATGCGTCGAACTTCTCGCCGTCGCCCTCGCTGGACGGAAGGAGATTCAAGAAAGTACGGACCTGTCATGGCGGCTAGTTAGAGACGGCTTCGCGAGAAGAAGAGACACATACAAAATCAAGCCCTGCGCCGGTGACATTAGATACTTGGAATATTGGACATATTCTATTGAAATCAGAATGGTGCGATTGTAAATGATAGAAAGAACACCAACCTCTCCGTGTTAAAGACTTGCGACGCCTCGATTGCTGCCTCTATCGACTTGATGAATACAGGCGTCTTCCTACAACATGATCTCACTATCAACGACGTGGCTCGGACCCGGACAATTCATGATACGAACCGACATCCTGGGCTCTTCATGATCTTATCTACCTGCTTTAAAGTCTCCGCCAGCTTATTTGGCGGTGTCATGTCAATCTGCAATGCGTCAGGTCAGCACGCGCAATCTCAAGGCCCGAATCACAGAGGGCAAGCTCACTTTGGTGATGCAAACCACGACTGGCACATTCAACGCAAGAGCAATGGCAAGATGCTCCTTCGACATGCCGATGACACCAGCATTGGCACCTACCATGAGAATGACGCATGACGGTGCGCTGGAAGTGAGCCCATATAATGTGGTCTTTAGATATCGTTCATGCCCCGCAAGATCTACGGCGAAATTAGAAGTGAAAGTTCCATAGCACTAGAAAAGAATGTGACAAACCGATAAACGTCACTATCTTGGCCGATTTCATGGATATTTGGTCCCAACCGAGTTTCTCCCGTCGCAGGATATCGGGATCCATGGATCCTCCTGCGTTTGGCAGTATAGGTGCTCCCGCGGTATCAAAGCCCAAAATCTAGTGCCGATGAGCAACACAATCATCGATGTTTTTGTTCAACATCAACTTACCTCCATCCCAACGCTGGACGTTCGACCGGTCTCAATCTCGTGCTTATGTCGGAAAAGGGCAACTCGAGCGAGACCTCTGCCATCATCCAGCCCGCCTGGATACAGCTCAGACGTGGCTTAGGATAAAAGCGAAAGTGCGTGCTGACCTCGTGTGAGAACACCAAGCATGGTGGATTTGCCGCTATCGACGTTGCCAACTACGGCACATCGAACCTCTGGGGTCAACTCCACGCTGGGCGGAGGTAATCTTAGCAGGACAGACGCCCTTGGATGTTGGCCTCTGTCCTCGAAGAGAATACATGTCTACAGAACTACGTCAGAGACTTGCACAAACCCTCCTCCACTACGCACCTTTCCGCCTATGTCGTCTAATACTTTGGCAAGCTTTGACTTGATAGACTCCAGCTCGGCAGTGGTTATTCGTTGCCCGGACCATCCTTTCTCATCGTCGTCAAAGCTTTCGTTCGCAAATATTCTGGCACGTGGAGGATGCGAGCCTAACCGGAGCAGGACCTCACCACGGCGTTGGGTCAGTGTCGCAGCCAGAAGGTCTCTTGCAGCCTCTTGGTCGGCTGTGTTCTGAGATAGCAGCAACGTCTTGATAGGATCGTACGTGAGCCGTACTCAGCCGGGCAGGAAGCTAATCAGACACACCTGGAGCTTCCGTGACAACTCAACGTCCTCGTTCTCTATTGGCGGTTTAATTGACTCCTCCTGGATGGCTTCATCTTTCTCCTTGCCCTTCGCAGGTTCGACAGCCTTCTTCTCCTTCACTGCTGCCTCCTCCTTCTCTTTCTCCTTCTCCTTCCCGTGGGCGGTCCAGCTGGCGACTGCTCTCCTCTCCTTGGCGATCTTCGACAGCTCCCGGGACTCCTTCTCAGCGGCATGGGTTGCGCGCTGCTTCGCGACCTCGCGGTGGTGTATCTGCTCGATCTCGCTCTGGAATGTCCGTAACGTGCTCATCGCTTGAACAGACAAGATGATAAAGTGGATATAAAGATGGAATAAATACGCATTGGCTTGGTGTTATGTACCGTTTCCGCTTGACAGGACGAGTCAGACAGTGCACCGCCTGAGGTCGTGGCGGTCTGTTATGACTGGGTCGTTGTAGATGGCCGTGTGCGTTCAAAAGCCCAAGACTGGTGCTTTCTGGTGCTCCTGCTGCAGGCCCAGGCAGCGCTAATGGCTCGTGACGCGTATCACGTGCTAGAACACGTGCGTGCCAGGCGGTGTGGAGACGGAAATTCATCTTTTGTCTCCATTTTGTATGTTGTCTGCCGTCTCTTTGTCTCGTATACAAAACTATATCCAAGATTTTGCAACACACATACCAGGCTTCCCAGACGGCGTAGCGAGCAATGTCGGGACCACCAGGACCATCGCAGCGTTACCTCGACGGCGCCACACCAGGCCTGCTCGACCCATCGCAACCATCTCGTGTCCTGCGTCTCCCTGGTTCAAAACTATCCTTTGCATCTTTTGATCCACGCGCCGCCTCGGCAGCAGCACCTGAAATCGACAAGCTTTCGCTGAACGGGGAGCTCTACCGTCCAAAACGCATCGTAATCGAGACACTGCCCAATGGGCGCAACTATTGGCGATTCGTGCCGAGAGCGCGGTGGGGGGAAGGAGTACGGGACGAAGGTGAATGGCCGAGAGAGATTAGCATCTGCGGGTGCGTGTAACTGTCTCTTTTCTTTGCATTGAAGCTGACTCCTTGTAGGGAAACCTTGCGATGTACATTAGATCAATGGGATATCTACAAGCTCGATCCCGCATACGACTGTTTCGTGCCCGCCGCGCCCGCCATACCCATTATCACGCGCAAAGAAACACTGGGACCAAGTGGCGCGTCGCAGTCGAGCGTCAGCTCATCGTCCTCCAGCTCCGCTGCGCCGCAGAGCAAACGGCGCGTCTCCTCGCCGCCCACCGAAATCGACGATAGCACCGTGCCGCACGCCAAGCGCCGGAAGCACGACGTGATCTATGTGCACAGCGATACGGAGGATGAGGAGGAAGACGAGGTCGAGGAGATGATGGTCGATCGCTCGGGTCGGCGCGGTAGGGCGGGCACGAAGACGCACGTGCCGTCCCGCAGGACGCGGGGGGGCAGCTGAAGCTGGGACCGGGATCTGTTAGAGGCACGGGTGGAGCGGCTGTCCTGGGCGGACGCCACTGCGTGTTGATGCAGGGACTATGCTGTAGGTGGCAGGCGGAGCGACAGATCACAGTACCCTGCAGTACAGAGGGAGAGCGAGCTGCTTTGAGGTCTATCTCTGCGTTGCGAATGAGGTGTCCTAGGGTGTTTTACGCTTATGGTACGGGTACAGCAACGTAGCTCGGCTTTGAATCATTGACAGCTTGCCATACAATAATGCGTTCATCCGCCCGGGCAGCTGCACACTGGGAAGCCTGTGTTCAGGGGATCCTGGTATGGACATATTGTACGTTTTTTTCGCGTTTCATTCTGCTGTCGCGTGAGGCGGCCCAGCGCCCGCGGCCGAGCAGCTGCCTCCGACCTGCCCGTTCAGAAGCTTCGCTGCAATTTCACATCGACGCCGCGCTGGGCACAGATGGCTACGTATGCGGACTGCGATCGCAGGTCGCCGCGATGGCTGCGCGGGGTGTTTCTAGCATGCCTCGAGGCTCATCGGAGTGGCGGTGTGGAGGGGCACTCGAATCTCACTCTCTCGGACGGGAAGGCGATGCGCCGTGGCTGTGGCCGTTTGCGTGGAGCGGTTGGCGGGCAGGTGAGAATGTGCGCGATATTGAGTGCCACTGCAGCTGTGACATGGCGGCGAGTCGGGTCAAAGTCGACGCGTAGGTCGAGGACAGTCGGGACGCGCACAATGTATGTCGGGGCATGCATGATATGAATCTGAAACTGAGAAAAGAGCAGACGGACAAAGTAGGGACAAAGAACGAGTGAGAATCGAATCGAGATGGCCGCGCGCGGTCATGGGACGCGACACGCCGTATGCTCCGTACCACGCCGACACGCGCCCGCCGCGGCAGTGCGTCTGGGCCCGAAACGCGCACAGGATGTCGGGCACGGACGCGTCAACACCGTCGGTTTTCGCGCCCGAAAATGCGCGCGATTGGCTGGCGGTATAATTGGTGACGCAGCGGATGGAGGAGGTGCTCCAATTGTGGAGCTTGTTAGAGCTTGTTCCGCGCGAGCATGGAGGCCACAGCCCCGGGATAAATCGACACCGAGCGGGCTGAGGTCCGACGGCGTGCAGACCGCGATATGGTGGCGGGTTACAGCGCATTGTGCGAGGGCAGGACGGCCCGTCAAAGCGGGTCGGTTCACAAAGCAAGCAAGCGTATTGTCTGGGGTGCGAACCCCCGAACGGACAATGACGGTGGGGAACGAGGCGAACCTGGAAAACACGCAGGCACGCCGAGGAGGGTCGAATCACAAAGCAGGGCGGCGCGGCGCGGGGCCCGGGGCGATGCAGGCCTCGTTTGGCGAGTTATAGCACGAGGCGAGGCGGGAGTAGGGGAGGCGGGGTGAGCACAGGATGCTCAGCGCCTTACATGCCTTTTCGGCAGGGCGTTGGCACAGCAAACCGAGGACGACTGCGTGTTGACAGGCAGCTTGATTGATGGTACAACGGGGACAGGGAAGGTTATCATCCAGAGATGCTCGATGAGGTAAACGGCAATCGCATTGACCGGGGCAGTGGCGTATGCACGGAGCGAATCTGAGATCCATAAGTTTTCGGGATATAAAGAGGGCCGTTCTCCCCCCGCCAGATCCTCCTCACAATTGATTTGTCCAATATGTCTTATTACGTTGCAAGCACCCCCTCCCAGCAGTACCGCACCCGTACCCTCTCCCACTCGAGCTATCAGCCAGCTTACACTCCCTCCTACTCTGGTGGAAGCTACTACCCCGGCACCCCCGCCGCTGGCTACTCCTACCCCGTCGCGTCCGTCGCCTCCCAGCCATCGTACTACGTCGCGGCGTCACCCTCCCATCACCACCGTCACCACTCTTCCCGGAGACACCGCTCCCACAGCACGTCTTCCCACCGTCACGGCCATGGCCANCACCACCATCGCTCCCACTCGACGCACTCCCATGTGAGCCCCGCGCCTCTACAGCCTCTTGCACCTACTCAATCTTCATCGCAGGGTCACTATGGCAGTGGCTACCACAATGGCTACTCTACGTACCACCACCAGTACCCCACCATCGGCGATCGCATAAAGAACTTCTTCGGCTTCGGCCACGACTACAACCACCGCTACATGGATGCGCGCACCGGCGTCGAGACCGACCGCCACGGCCGCCCATCGTTCGGTACTG
>SFCI01000262.1:0-27667 GCA_004681135.1 Hericium alpestre | reverse complement strand
ACTGTCCCTTGGGTGACTTGGATGGCTTCACTGTTCCCCTGAACCCAGTCTTGACAGCAATGATCAGTGATGGAAATGAATAGTGGATCGAGGCAGTGCGATAGCGTCCATGCATGCATGTAGATCTAGTTAAATAAAGGGAATAGAGCAACGGGACATCGACCATGGTGTGGATGTCGAAGGGAGTGATGTTAAGTTAAGAAATGAAATGTACAATTCTTAACAGCTGCTCTATGTGATGTTCTAGAGTAACATATATTATTTGTAGATTTGTTTGATAGATTGCTGCTATACTGTTAGCCTGACATTGTTGATCATGTGCATAGTCCAGTGTGTAGCGGAGCGACTGCTACGGAGTGAAATACTTCTTGCGGGCGAGGAGCGAACTATGTGGTGACGTGGCCGAACGTGCGGTGAGAGAGAGCGAGTCCGCCGGAGGAGAACCTCTCCGAAGTGAAAAGGAGAGAGACCACTGAGACGAGGGACGAGTTCCCTAAACCTAGAGAGAGGCTTCGAGCTCAGTCAGAGGCCTCGAGTGACAGGTCGAGGAGATCCTCTCAGCTCTGCCACGAGAAGCGATACGCCTACGGCTGGTAGGACTCACCTTGGAGCCAGGAAAGCCGGAGGCGAAGGCGGAGACGAGAAAGAAGCGAGAGAGAATAAAACAGGTGTTCGAGCCTAAGAGGGGGAGAAGATCAAGAAGAAGTATCGAATTTGATAGTGCTACGCTGTACATGAGATGCTGCTAGTCTATTCTATCTCCGCTTCGCTATTTCCCGGCTGCTTAGCGCAGACTTCCTAATCCGTGCAACGTGTCCCTCGGTCCGTCCGGGCCGTCGCTCGGTGCCCCGCTACAGAGCCCCCCCAGTCTGCGCTCAAGGAGCTGGGAAACAGCTCAGATGATGAGCAGCCGTCCTTGCTGCGCAAGTGGCGAATCCGTGAGGTAGGCCTGCGCCATCGTCCGGAGGTCTGGTAGGCAGGCTGCGAGTTCCAATCGGTCCCTTGTATTCTGGCGGATGTCGGATGTAAACCCTCTGAGTAGGTCACGCCATTTCTTGGGGGTGCAGGGATGGGCCGTGCCTTCGAGTATCTCCGAGACATGTCATGTGAACCAGCTTTCAGTGAGGGCGTTCCACCATCCTGAGAAGGAGCTGCAGCATTCCCATGTATCTGGGTCTGGCCAGAGGGTGGGAGAGGCATTGTAAGGGCTCCACCCGAGGACTTCCGGGACGACTGGATCATCGCGCCATGTGACAGGATTGTCGCAATGGCTACCGTCTGCCGTGGTGAAATGCCAGTTGTTGATGGCATACGTCACGGAGGGGCCGTCGAGGACGAGAGGCGCTAGATCCGTGCCCCCGAAGTGCAAAGCGAGACACCATAGCAGACCTCCGTATCGCAGAAAGTGGGCGTTACAGTCCCGTGCGAAGAGTTCGTTGGCCCACGCCAAGT
The DNA here is from genome assembly GCA_004681135.1 of Hericium alpestre. Classification (NCBI taxonomy): domain Eukaryota; kingdom Fungi; phylum Basidiomycota; class Agaricomycetes; order Russulales; family Hericiaceae; genus Hericium; species Hericium alpestre. Next base: position 26,215 of record SFCI01000262.1, on the reverse strand, counting down.
ACATGGCGCAGAGTTCCTGGAACGTCATGGAGGGCGGCCCCAGGGGTCGCGGCGCTTCCGAGATATAGAGGGGTAGGGGAAGCTGGTCGCCGTGACTGTGTAACGAGGCCCAATGGGCACCCCATGCTGGAGACCACGCGACGTGGAATCACATACCAAGACGTAGCATGAGAAGAATGAGGCTGGCAGGTGGGAGGCTGGGATCACATTCCAGCGCCTGCGCGAGGCGAGCTTCCGTGGAAGGAGGAATGGAGATGGACATTTCCGCGAAGAACGACCAGTCAATTCCGAATGGTAAATGCAGAGCGACTTCCTGCGCGATGGCAAGGCCTGGGTGGCCTGATGTCACGGTCGCCCAGAAGGCAGAGAACACGAGACCTTGACCGGGTACGTTGTCGTCAGGGGCGATCATAGGGATGTCGTCTGCAGGTGCTGGTGGCACTACTTCGGCCACGGTCGGCTGGGGCGGTAGTGAGGTGTCGGCTCCGGCGTCGGCATCATCGGGTGTGGGGATATCCGCGGAGAGGATTGTCTCTACTCCTTGGTCCTCCACGTCCATGTGCATTACCGACAGAGCCTCCGCGGAGAGGATGGTCGCTGCTCCAGAAGTACTCGGTTGCGGGGCTGGCTCTTGGGATGCCGGCTGGGATTCCCCGGAGAGGATTACCGCTGCTCCTGGGGATGCCTCCAGCGGTTGCAGTCCATGCGGGAGCTGCGGGGGGCTCATGTCGGGTGCGGCCGGTGGAATCAGCAGTGTCAGCGGTCTGGTGGATGCGGCTGGCGATCCCGGCAGTGCCGACGTGCTGGTGGGCAGAGTGTCCATGGTTGCAGAGGGCCCGGGCTGCATAGCAGGTGGAGTTGGATTTGGCCGAGTGGCAGCCGGGTGCACACGTCGCCAACGATTGAGCACTGGCGTGTCGTGCAGCATAGAATCGTATAACTCAAAATTAAGGCGGCGGTGCAGCAGCTGATTAGGGCTGTCCTTGTCGGTAGTGTCACCGGTCGCGTCGTCTTCGGATCATACTGCTTCGCGGTAATGGACATGTATGTTGATGAAGTCCTCGATATTGGCATACTCCCTGTAATGGTACGCCGCGTTCCATCGTCGCGCTTCTGCATTGGTGGCCGCAATAAGGCCGCGCATGTCGGTAAGGCATTTGGCAAGGACAGAAGTCTGTTTGGGGATGGAGGAGTGAACGTGGTGCCAAGTTGGGTTGTAGGAGGATGGGCGCAGGTCTAAGCAGCTACGATTTGCAGCGAGATCTGCACCCCAGGGATAGTTGATCGGGACGTCAAGAAGGAGCCACCGTTGGTACGTGGTGCGCCATAATGGGGGCCAAGACGCGTAGCCCTCTGTGGGGATGGAGACGCCACGAAGGCCAGAGTGTAGGAGGTATCGCACGGCAAAGTCGAGCAGGTCGGGGTGAGCTTGAACACTTGGGTGCAAATGCCAGTGCAGATCAAGGCCGAAGAGGGCCCATTGGAAGAATCCCATCCAATCCAGAAGTGAGCACCTATAGTTCCACACTTTGGCTGTCAGCGCATCTGGGGAGTCCCGCCGCAGAAGGCTGAAAGCCGTTGGAGATCGCATGGGTGCAGGATGAGGGATGTGGACGTGGCATATGGACGTGAGCGTGCCGACGAGGCCTTTCATCTGCATTTTGGTGCGCGCGTATGCACCCGCAACTTCCGTGGATGCTCTCCAGCCCGACCCTTCCTCCCATTGTGCCGTGGCGTTATGCGCGTTCTCCGCGTAGACCCAGTGCATGTCAGACGTAGACGGAAGGGTAGGCGGAGGCGAGATGGGGATGAACAGCCTCCAGGGGGTGCTGAAGTCGACCCAGTCGGGGTCGGCTGCCCAGTCCCATGGCCGGAAGGTGCCTGTGGCAGCGTCGAAGGAGGGGCAGGGACCACCTGGGCGGGGGAGGAAACCCCGCCCTGGGCGATCGGTCCAGATGTGAATCCACGCGGTATCATGTAGGCGAGCACGAGAGATAGAGCGGACGGACATAGCGAGGTAGGAAAGAAAACAAGGGCAGAGAGAAGAGCGATGAGGGTACCTCTGTACCGCGATAGGGGAGGTATGAAGGCAGGACGAAAACGGGAAGGTCAGAGGTGCATGCGAGGGACTCATGGTATATTGAAAGTCCGCTAACGTAATACTGTACAGATGTGACAGAGTGATGCACGCATGGTCGGCCGGGCCGCTACAAGCTGTGAGCTTTACGGTACAAAAATAGTTCAATGGGTGCATTTTGGAGATCCCTGCTGGAGAGCCACATATCGTAGAGAGGAGAGTACCCGACCCAGCGGACGAGGAATTCAAGTTTCCCGGTGCGTGAGTTCGTGCGGTGAGCTATAATTTTTTCGACTTCAAATTCTTCCGAAGGGGGTTGGTCTGCACGAGTGTCCGGGAGGATGGGTCTCTCCCCGAACTCCGCTGGCGAGGTCCGGTATGGCTGCAGGTGTTGGACGTTAAAGACCATGGAGCCGGGGTAATTGTCACCCATGCGTAGTCAATAAACATTTGTATTGATGCGCTGCTGTACCTCAAATGGTCCGATAAGCCGCTGGACCAGTTTTGCGCCTTCGCCTTTCGATTCTTTCCATTCGAGACTGTGGGGGTTGATTAAGACCATGTCACCTTCCTCGAATTCCAGCATTTTGCACCCTTTGTTATATTGCAAGGCCTGGTTGTGTTGGGCTAAGGCGATTGCGTCTCGAGCGGTGGCACGGTGAGAGTCGAGGGACACTAAGAAATCCCTGGCGACGTTTGTCCGTGATGTACGTCTTTGGTCCATGGGGATTATGGCATCAAGGACGTTGTTCGGCTGGAAGCCATAGAGTAGAAAGGCGGGGGAGTATCCGGTAGTCCCTGAGGCTGTAGAGTTGTGGGCGAACTCTAGGAGGGGCAGCCATTCTGCCCAGGTTGCTTTATCGGCCACGACGTATGCCTGAAGCACAGTTTCCAGGGCTTTGTTGGTGACTTCGGTCTGCCCATCATGCTGCAGGTGATGGGAGGAGGAAAGAAGCATGCGTGTTCCTAGGCGGGCGGTGATCGCCTTCCAAAAATCATGGGTCCATCGCAGATCTCTGTCTGAAATAATGGAGTCAGGGACTCCGAAGCAGCAAATGACTTTGTCCGTGAATAACTTGGCAAAGTCCACGACAGAAAGGCCCGACGTCGTGGGGATGAATTGGGCATATTTAGATAGCCTACACACAATGACAAATACAGCATTGTAGCCGTCCGACATGGGTAGTCCTACGATGAGGTCCATGGAGACAGATTGGAAGGGTCAGTTGGGGATCGGGTTGGGGAGAAGTAGCCCGTACTTTTTGAAGTTCCGAGCCTTCGTTTTCTGGCAAATGTCGCAGGATGTGCAATAACGTTCGATGTCCGAATTCATGCGCAGCCAGTAGAGTTTCCGGGCGAGAAATGCGCGCAGTTTCTCCGTGCTGGCGTGTGCAGTTTCTCCTGCAGAGCAGTGGGCGAGTTCGAGGAAGCGTGGTTGCAAATGCTTCGGGACACACAAGCAAAGGCTCTGATCGGCATCTTCAAAGAAGAGGAGGTCCCGCTCGTCTTTGAAGAAGCATTGGCCCAGTTGATGGTCCAAGAATGGAGAAGGAGGTGCTGACCATTTGGATTGAAAAGCTGGGTCGAGTGCATACGCTTCGCAAAATTCCGTTAAGAGGTCGGAGGGGAGGTGGAGCAAAGGATATGATCGCTGTGCCGAGGATGTGACCTCAGCCGGTGCGTCCGCAGCTGGGGCGGAAGGAGTAGCACTGTCCGCCGGCAAGGCTAGGGAAGGCTCGGGAGAGGGTGATGGACTCTTTGGGCGTTGGCTTGGCTCGTTGAGATGTGTGGCTTTGCGTGCACCCGCACGGGTGGTGATGAAGATGGAGGGTGTGTCGAGGCAGTCTTCGATGGAGAACGCGACGAAGACCTCGGCGGGCTGCGTTCGCGCCTGTGCCTCGAGTTTGGAGGCTGCAGCGGCGTCCATGAGCAGGCTCGGGCTCGGGTCGTGCACAGGTGCGGTGAAGTCCGGCGGCTGATGCGGGAGTCAGGATAAAGGGTCCACGTTGGAGTGGACACGACCCGGGCGGTGGATGATGCGGAGACCTGGTTTATAGGCGGAGAACACAGCACCCCAGGAGGCGAGCCGACAATTGGTGTTTTTGTAGGTTTTTGCCCATTGAAGGGCGGAGTGATCTGTAATGAGCAGAATCTTCTCGCCTTCGATGAACGGTTGAAACTTAACCAAACCCTCCTTTGCAGCGAGAGCTTCCTTCTCCGTGACCGAATAGTTGAGTTCGGCGGCTTTGAAAGTTCGCGACCAATATGCGATGACTCTTTCGACGGGGATCAGCGTATCATCGAAAGAGAAGGACCACTCTCCCGGGATAGTGAAATCATCGAATTCCTTGTCCATTTGATTGATGAGTTTGGGTGGGGGGCGGCCTTCATCGAAGGCTGCGCAAAGTTTCTTATATGCATTGGTGCCATCTAAATCGCAGACTGCGATGGGCTGGACTTGCTGTAATGCACAGCCTAAGGCAGCAACGGAGGTGTCCGTGTATAGGCGATAAGATAGACCCTGCACTGGGTGTCCGAGGACTGGGGCTTGTTGAAGTGCAGTGCGAATGCTGTCAAAAGCTTCCTGGTGGTCGGCATCCCAGGTCCAAGCTCGACCTTTACGAGTAAGCTCGAAGAGTGGCCGGGCGTGGTCAGCATAGTAAGGGATGAATGCTGAGAAGTAGACCGCCATGCCGAGGAATGTTTGCAGTTGTGCGACACTGCGGGGAATGTCTAGATCGGAAATAACGTGAACTTTCTCCTGATGCGTGGAGAGGCCGAGGTGGGAAACTTTGTGGCCAAGAAGGATTATGGAGGGGTAGAATAAATGGCATTTGGAAGGAGACAGAGTGATGCCTGCATCTTCAACAGCTTGAAGCACTTTGTCCAGATGACCGATATGCTCCTCGTAGGATGTCAAAAATACCACGATGTCATCTATATAGACTAAGCAGAAGAGCCATAGGTAAGGTGCAAGTACAGATTGCATGACACGTTGAAAGATGGCGGGACCGTTACGGAGTCCAAATGGCATCCGTCTAAATTGAAAGTGGCCTAGATGCGTACAAAATGCCGTCTTTTCCACATCGCCTGGGTCCATTTCGAGCTGGGTGAATCCCGAGAGAGCATCCAGAGATGAAAGAACTTGGGCGCCGGCCAAAGAACCGAGGATTTCCGATTGACGCAGGATGGGAAATTCGTCCGCGATGGTAATAGTGTTGAGTTTTCAGTAGTCGACGCAGAATCTGGCTTTGCCGTTGCGGTATGCAATGACCACAGGGGCACTCCAAGGGCTTTTGGAGGCTTCGATCACGTCCTGCTCGAACCATTGTCGCACTTGGGCCTCAATGACTTCCCGCTTTCTGAGAGAAGACCCATACATTGGTACCGATATAGGAGGGTGATCTTCTATGATCCTGATGCGTGCTTTCACAGGATGATGACCTAGTCGCCCGTCGAATCCGAAGGCTCGGACGCGACGCTCGAGCATTGCCCATGCTGGTTCACGCAGGGTGTCCAGCAGGCTACCTACGTCCAGCAGGTCGCGAAGATGATCGGAAGGGTAGTATGTAGGATCAGGTAGTTCTGCCATTTTCAAGCCAACAGGGGATGCTTCGAGGTCCGGCGGCGAGCCCTGCGGATAATTCGCGACAGGTCCGCTTTGCGGTGTGTACGAATCGGACAATGGCTGACCTGTGGCAGGTCGAGACTGACCCGTGTCCTGCAGATGCATCTCGTCAGGATCGGTTGCTCGGGAGGGTCCCTCCGAAGGCTCCGCGTGTGACGTCTCAGACGGGCTAGAATCTGCGAGGTTGATAATAAGCTGCGTGATTTGTGCTGACTTAATGATCATTTGTTCGAGTTCGTGAAGGTCGTCTGGGGCGTCGAAAAACGTAGTCGGGTCCGAAACGGTACCCATGATATCACCTTTATGAATGAAGCACGGTTTAGTTGTGTGATTAGTAACTGGAACTATGGGGTGGCAACTGGAGAACAACGTGTTGGGTGTGATAAAGAAGTCGTCCTTTCCCGAAGATAGTAGTGATCTTTGAATTAACCATTCACATTCGTCTGGGAACTGTCCTACCACTTCAATGCTTTTGACCGTGCCGGGGAGGATGCGATAATCATGAGCTGCCCGGATTTCCTTCTCGTATTGTCTCGCGTTTTGCAGGCACCGATGTCGCTTATTCTTGGAGCGGCGGTGCTCCTTGACGTGGACGTAGCTTTGGACCCCGAACATGCTGCGATGAATTCGCGGGGGCCGATAAGGCGTCACTGCGACTGCTTGGAGTTCATGATGACAGTTACGGAAGGAGACTATAGTGCCTCGGTCTAAGTTCCGGTTGACAGAGAGCTCATAGGTCTGTTGAAAATCTTCGCCCAGCAAGAAAGGGACGGTCATCCCCGGGATAATGTAAGCTTCTACCATGATTCTCAAGACAGGGCCATCTAGAGAAGGGAGGAATATAGGGACCAGGATGTACCCTTCGACTTTCGCTTTGCCAGCTATAGTTAGCTGGGACAGTCGAAGTTTCAGCCCTTGGCGAACCTTAGGGGGTCGGGCCAGCAAGTGATAAAAGTCGGACAATATGAGAGTGACGTCCACGCACGAATCTAGGCAGATGTCAATGGGTTCCGCTCGTCGATTCCCGACATGCCCCCTGACGGCCAAGACAGAGGTGTCTTGAGCAGCGAAGCCCGGTTTTGAGTTCCTGCTCGGGGGGACATCGATGATCTCCTGGAATTCAGAATATGCAGGCGGCAGCTGTGGCTGCGCTGGTGTGGTTTGATCGTCTTGACGAGGCGGAAGAGAACCGTTCCCCTCGGGCAAGCTGGATGGGGTCTTCTCGTCGACTAGGCAGCTTTCGTGAGGTGGAGGAGAACCTCTCCCCTCTGAAAAGTGTCATTTCTCATAGTTCGTGAGGAAGGCTTGCTTACCCTCGAGATATTCTTCTTGCGTAACGAGCAGCGGGTCGTACAGGTCAAAGATCTTTTCAGATAAAAATGCTTGATACACTGATTCGTACTTGACGCCGTCTGGTTCATCTCTGTCGAACGACTGCCACTCCGACCTCCTAACTTCCCTCAGCTTGACCCATTCCTGGTATCGGGGGCACTCCTTGTCCCAATGGTTGTTGCTTCCGCAAACCTTACAAGGCGAAGGAGGTAAGCGGACTTTCGAGACCGTGCTGTCCTCCTTGGGGAACTTGTAACCTTCCTTAGGAGGCAGGCGAGTACGGGTACGTTGTTGTAGTGATGCGTACGCAGAAGCTATAACCGGGTCCTTGATATCTCCTGGATGACGGTCCACTTCCGGGTCGTCTTCTTCCATGATATATGCGCTGCGGCGGTAGAACGGGTGTGGTTCTTCTGTGTGTTCCTTCTTGTATTGCTCCCATAGATGGACTAGCTCCCGTTCCCACTCCGTGACTCGGAGAGAGAGAATGGCCGTATCGGGGATTTCGCGCTCGTGGATGAGAGACCTCCAGTAAACTGGGAAGGTGCCCATAATAATTCGAACCTCGCGTGGTCCTCCGTCGTCGCTGAATCCCAGAATGCGGGCATAGGTGGCCTTTCTTTGCACATAGTCGATGGGCTTTTCTCTTTCATGCCCGTGCTGGCAGAAGAACATGGAGTCGAAAATCGTGCGTTGCATGAACGACCATTCATCTCCTAGGTAGCATTCCCGAATATTCTCCAGGAATACATCGAGGTGTTGTTTCATCGCTGCCTGGCGCTCCTCTGACAGCAGAAGGTACCACCCTGCTATCGTCGAATTGGCGAGGAAGGTGAGAGGGAGCAGAACTGGAATTTCTTGAAGAAGTCGACCTCCTACACGAGCTATGGTGATGATGCGGAAAAAGAAGTCTATGGCTGTCCTTTTGTCTCCATTCCACACAGGCAAGTCTTCTCTTTTTATCTCCAACTTCATGCGAGGTTCATTCGTGTATGGCCGGAGAGCGCGGGGAAGGTTTCCGTTCTCCTGCGCTCCTCCGTTGCCACCTCCAGGGTCGCCGTCTCCTCCACCTCCTCCGCTGCCACCACCACCGTGACCGCCCCCCCATCCTCCGCGTCCTCCGCAGTTGCTATCTCCTCCATCGGGATCGCCCCCTTCTGGGTCGCCTCCTTGATGTGGGGGTCGGTCCTGTCCTCCGCTGTCCTGTCCTCTGTGGCTCGAGTGGTGCGAACTATCATCGCCACCACCTCCTCCGCCTCCGGCGCCTTCTCCATTGCCTCCCGCGGGGGGGTCGAGCCAATCGAAGGGTCCACCGCCGTTCGTGTCTAGGCCTGAGAGCCAAAGACTGTGGCCTTCTCGGGCCGTGGTTTGGACGGGGGCGTGAGAGGTAGCTTGCTGTGTGAGGGTAGCAGTTCTACGGACGACGGGGGAATGATCAAGCTTGCGCGAACTCGACACGTCGGGATGTGAGTCCTCCGGGATAGCGGAGAGCAGTTGGTTGAGGATGGAAGGGTCGTCGAAGCCTGCGAGGCTGAACAAAGAGTGCCGAGGCTTCTTAGCATGTTGGAGAGGCGTAGACTCGGCAACAGACTTCGACTCCGGAGTGGGCGGCGGCACAGGCGGAGGCTTCTTTTTATTAAAAGAGATGAATCCTCGGTCGGCGTCCAGCTGAGAGACCTTCGGGAGCATAAGCGTGGAAAGGAACTTGAGCGGCGAGAGTTGTTTAGCCTCGCTGGGTGCAGACATCGAAAGGTCTTGTATGGTTCTCAACTGCAGGTGGGCTTGGAGGACAGAGCGAGGGGAAGTGATTAGGCGGAGCATCTCCATAAGGTCAGGTTCTGTACGAGAAGGAGGAGATGTTCCCTCGTAGAACATTGAGACGTCCATGTCGTTATCAAGCTTGGCGTGCACGAGGGTTACCGCTCACGAAAGCCTAGCTCTTAGGACATTCCAGGAGGCTTGAATGACGGCTCGGGAAGTGGCACGATCCATGTCGGTCAGCAGCCGGAGTTTAGGATCGACGTCGTAGACCTTGGGCGAAGGGTCGTTGACGTCGCTGAGAAGGTACGCATCCAGGACCGGTTGCGCTTCACAGATTAGACATCTCATGCTCGACCTGAGGTTGGGTTCCAAACTGTAAAGCGGGCCGTCAGCCTCGTTGCCTTCGGAGAGGTGGACGATCTTATCGAGAGGAAGTTCCTTATTGGCGAAGAAGATGACTTGCTGGTATATAGACAAGTTCCCATCCTGGGCTTGGAACAGAAGTTTCAAGGAGGATCCAGAAGGCCCGCTAAGGAAGGACTCGGGGAACAGGCTTAGGTCAATAGGTCGGAGGGCTTGGATCGAGAGCTTGTCCGAGAACTTGGAGCTTCCGGCTAAGGGAGCGGTTGAGCCCGTGGATGTGCGACGCTTCTGAACCAAAATGGGAGGTTTGGCGGTAGATGAAGATGCTATGGTGTCCGCACTTGAAGCCGCAGACCGATTCGACGAGTCGGCCATGGCGAACCACGTGGTCAGCTCTAGGAGAGGTATTCCACTGCTTGTCCACTTTGTAGCAGAGCGACTGCTACGGAGTGAAATACTTCTCACGGGCGAGGAGCGAACTATGTGGTGACGTGGCCGAACGTGCGGTGAGAGAGGGCAAGTCCGCCAGAGGAGAACCTCTCCGAAGCGAAAAGGAGAGAGACCACTGAGACGAGGGACGAGTTCCCTAAACCTAGAGAGAGGCTTCGAGCTCGGTCAGAGGCCTCGGGTGACAGGTCGAGGAGATCCTCTCAGCTCTGCCACGAGAAGCGATATGCCTACGGCTGGTAGGACTCACCTTGGAGCCAGGAAAGCCGGAGGCGAAGGCAGAGACGAGAAAGAAGCGAGAGAGAATAAAACAGGCATTCGAGCCTAAGAGGGGGAGAAGATCAAGAAGAAGTATCAAATTTGATAGTGCTACGTCGTACATGAGATGCTGCTAGTCTATTCTATCTCCGCTTTGCTATTTCCTGGCTGCTTAGCGCAGACTTCCTAATCCGTGCGACGTGTCCCTCGGTCCATCCGGGCTGTCGCTCGGTGCCCCGCTACAGGCCCAGCTTGTGGCAGCGGAAGCAGAATGGCTTCCTGGCACGAAAGGCCGAGGTGGTGGTGGGTGCAGTGGGTGCGGGGTCGGAGGGGGATGACCAGGATGGGGAGAGACGGGGCGGTCATCACTGATGGTCGTGACGACGTTGACGACGACAGGGTCGAACTGGCCTCGTCGTTCTGTCATTGTAGTTAGCCGAGACAGACTGGCACTCACCTGAATATTTAAATGTACGCACTTTTTTTTGCCCAAAAATCCATGATCCAAAGGCCCGCGCCGAGCGCCTACTGGTCAATAGGGCAATGCCTTCGGAGTAAGCGTCGGGGCGACGCTCACATCGCACTCGGCGGCGGCGGGCGCAGCCCGCCGTACACCTTCACGCATGGAAGACAGGGGCCCTCCGGGCCCAGAAATCTATTTTTGTGTTCCTGTGAGTCGGTTTCAGTCAGTATTAACCGAGGCCGTTTCGTGCTTACTTGAGTGCGCAGAAACACGCTGTTTCGTCCTCAAAATTCCAGAACTCAGAGGCCTGCGCCAAGCGGCCTACTGACCTATGGAACCAACTCCACGACGTGAGCATCGAAGACGCTTTGCAGGAGGTGGGGCGAAGCCCGCCGGATGCCTTCGGTGTGCGTGGTGCGCGTTTTGTGGCATTCCTGGCATTCCTGGTACGTCGTTCTCGCTTTCAATTAGCCGAGGTTAATTGGCACTCACCTGAACGCCCAGATATCGCTTTTTCCACCCCAAAATCCTGAGATCCAAAGGCCCGCGCCGAGCGGCGACCAGGCTCGAAGGGTAAGGTTGCGAATTCCACGTCAGCGGGCCTCCGCTGACGTTCTCTGCGAGCACGGGGCGCAGCCCCGGGCGAACTCTGCACGACAACGTGAGTCATTCAGCGTAATATTAGCCGAGTCAAAGTGGGACTCACCAGACCTTCGAAAACAGCCAATTTTGTGCTGGATTTCCTGGACTTTCGAGGCCCGCGCCGAGCGGCGAGCATGCGCAAAGGGGGTGCAAACAGAGTTCACGCCAGCGCCCCGTCGCTGGCGTTCTCTGCGAGCGATGGGCACAGCCCATCGCGAGAATTGTGTTAGAGAGTGAGTTTATGCAGACACATTTAGCTAATACGACCGTGTGCTCACCTGAATTCGCAGACGGCAAGGGTCTCAGCCCGGTACTGAGAACTTCAAGCCCCACAGCGAGCGGCGCAGGCTGCTCGAAGAGCCATCATTCGATGTCGACAGGTCTCCGCCGACGCGGCTCCGGACGATCAGACACTGTGCGCCCACGCTCCGGAGACACTTACGAGTGGTCTTGCAGCACCTCACGAAGATTTGGCGATGCCCGAGGGCGTCATCGTCAAGTTCGTGTCTGCAGACGTGTCTGCTTTTGAGGACGCACAGGCATCGTCACACGGGTCTTCTGCGCTTCCATCCTGCCATTACTCAGTCTCCTCGGTCACCCCGCGTCGTCGCTGCTCCCTGCACCCCATCGAGTGCGATCTCGAGCGAGCGGCGGCGGCGGAATCCGCCTGTGCCTTCAAACGAGCGTTCTAGCGTGTGCTGAGGCGGGAACGCGAGATCCTACGTCTTGGTGAGTATTAGCATTGTACAGAGTCGCATGTGTGTACTCACCTTCATGTCTCGCAGCGCGCCACTTCCTCGCGCTCCCTTTCGACTTGCTGCCATCCCCTGCCGCCCGTCTGACTTCTGCCTTCCCCTGCCCGACGCCACAAGGGCGTCATTGTCAAGTTCGAGGCCGCCGACATGCGTCTGCTCTTCAAGATGCGCCGGACGCGTGTTCCGCCTCGCGCGCGCATGGTCATCGTTGCATGGGCGTGACGCCTGTCTGTGCACCTCCGCATTCCGACCCGGCACTGCGCAGCCACCCTGCTCGTCGCTGGATCGCCGGCTTCCGGGCTGTGCTTTCTGGAGCGGATGATGTCGCTGGCAGAATGGGCGCATGGTGTGGTGGTGATCGCCTAAAGGTGATATTCTACGCCCCGGTAAGTGCCTGAGATGCAGATGGAGGCGCGCGTGTACTGACCTTCGATGTTTCGCAGCGCTCCCGATAGCCCGCCTCCTCTCGATGCCACAAGGGCGTCATCATCAAGTTCAACGCGCGGTAGGGCTGAATGCCGTACATGCGGCGCTGTCTTGTCCGAAACTGGCCGTCGCTTCCGTCGACGACTCCCAGAAGCTTGTCCCGCTACGAGTGTTCGGCAAACTGGTAAGTGTTTGGGATATGCAAAGCTGCGCGAGAACTCACCTTCGTGATCTAGTATGTGTGGGCTCCGGAGCGCTGCGCTGCGCCCGAGTGTATCATCGTCAAGTAAACGCGGCCGGCGGGATTCCAAACAATGCGCCTGGGGACTCTACAGCACCATCCGGCACACGAATACGTGCCTCCATCGAGCACTGCGGGCGTCATCGTCAAGTACGACGCGATCGCAGCGAGACAGGCATCGGGGCATCCGTCTGTAGACTCGGCGCCAGAGTCTACGACCGCGAGCGGGTAAGCCTGGGATACATACTAAGTTAAGGATGAACAGCCGTCCAGAGTCCCGGGTGCCCGAGGGAGTCATCGTCAAGTTCGAGGCACAGTGGCCAGACTTCACGCGCATTCCGCGTCATCTTCGTCGGGGCTGCGCGTTCGCTAGCTGCTTCGCGCCTCGGTGACATGACACCCCGCGAGGCTTGAACTCAAGGGAAGTGCATTTGACACCTGCGGGTCGTCTTCGGTCGAAAACAGTTGGCAGCAGCACAAAATGAACCTCCCCGTCTCGGCCGTCGAACGATGCAGACAGAGAAAATGTCGCTTTTCCGACCGTCTGAGTTGCGCGTCGTGGAGAGCCCATCAGTAGATTACATCTTAAGAACTGAACAGCCCGCGAAACGAGACCGAGCGAGCTGAGCGAGCCAAGCGAGAAATGAACCCCCCCAGACTGGCATGCTGTGGCGTCCAAGGGTGAGGTTTTTACAAAGTAGAGAATACACTAAGTCTCACATTTGCCCTCGGTGTGTTCGAACGAAATCGCCCCACCCCATTGGTCGTCGACACGCAACTCGAACAGACGTCCGATCCTCGACTTATCACACTGAGCATTCTTCGACATCAAATACCATTGTTCAACCAATCTAGCACGGTCGACGACGTTCACGAACGCGTCGAACGCCTCCGAGCCGCCGTCCACATCGAGGCTAATCACGTCTCCGAACGCCGTCGCCCAGTCCTTGAGTCCCTCCGTGAGCCGCGCGATAGACTTGGCCCAGTCGACCGCCTCCTTCGCGAACGCATGCACGAACGCCTCCGCATCGCGCACCTGCTTCTCCATCGCCGCCACCTGCTCCGCCTCCTCGTTCTCCGCCTTCGACAGCGCCGCTTTGCTGCCCTTCACGCGCCCAAAGTTGACAGACGCGGCGACCGCAACGGTCAGCCCCTTCCTCTTGAGCAGCTCCGCCGCGCTCGGCTTCCCGAGCGCGAGCACCTCCTTGACGATCTCGACGATCGAGAAGCCGTAGACGCGAGCAAGTGCTCGTCGGCGCCTTCCCAGACTGCGCGAGCAGCGGGCGAGTTGTTGTAGAGGTCCATGCCCATGCCAGGCTCCTGCGAGCCCTGGCCAGTGAACACAAGACGGTCGCAGGCTGCGCGACTTCGGCGGTACCCTCAAGCACCTTCTCACCGCGGCTGTTGAAGGTCTCAACCTTGACGACCATGTTTTCGTCCTGCATGCAGGTGTGCTTGATCTTAACGGAGAGTTCCTCGCCGGGAAGGATCATGCCAACGAAAGAGACATTGTATCTGTCAATCTATGTTAGCAAAAACTCTCCAAATTTGCAAAAGGCTACTTACTTGTGCACACGCTCAGGATGACCTTGAGCGACGACAGTCTCGACATAGCAACGAGTAGCCGCACTCGACCACATGCCGTGCGTGATCGTCCCCGGTAACGCCGCGTAGTCCGCGAAATAAGGGTTGACGTGGATGGGATTGAAGTCACCGGAGATCTTCGAGTAAGGCTCGTTGGAGAACATCGCAGCGTCCGACTTCGTGAGCATGTAGCCGTCGTTGGCCAGCGGCGTAGGCTTGCCCTGAGGCGTGCCGTAGCGCTGGAGATATGCGACGACGGGGTTGCCCTGGCAGTCGTCGCGCTCAAACTCGACGGAACCGACTTTGACAAGGCGCTTGAGCTGGTCGTGCACGAAAACATCGCCCGCCACCGAAACCAAGCGGTAGTTGACCTTGTCCTTGTAGGTTACCTCCGACTTGAGGCGGAAGATCAATCCGGTACCCGCCTGGAGCGGCTTCGTCTCATTGTCCCACTCAAACCACTCCTTCGACTGCAGCACACCAACAACGGCGTCATTGTTCAGTTCGACGAGGTAGTCCGGCTCCTGAACGGTCTCGAAGGTGTTCTCGTAGTCGGTGAAGCGTCCATGGTAAAGAAAAGCGGATGACACTTCGATGACAGGCTTGCCGTCGACCGTGACGTAGCCCTCGGCCTTGACAGTCTTACCAGCATCGCTGTTGATGACCGCAGTGATGCGTGCCTCAGCCTTGCAGACGTCGCCGGCGCGGAGAGGCTGCGAGCCGGGTACAATCTTGAAGCCGTTCGACAGGTGGACGAACTTGAGCAGGTCGCATCGATGGACGAAGGGAAGATCGTCTTCATAATGGCCTGCCAGCCCGTGACGATAGCGAAGTCCATGGGTGCCTGCATGTCGTCGGATCGCGTCGTCTTGAATGCCTCCTGCTGGTTGCCAACGATGCCGCAGAACGTCTCAATGTCAACAGCGGTGATGGTGACCTCGGGGCCGTAGAAGGTCTCGCGGACATCGAGCTTCGGCATGACCTCGTTGTCGCCGAACCATAGACGCCAGTAGAAGTCCTTGATGCGGTCGTTGCGGCCTGCCATCAGTGACTTCGAAGATCGGGACGTAAGGCTGCGACGGCTTGTACTGGAACTTGAGGTTGAGAGGGACGGAGATATCACGGCGGTCCTCGAAGATGGTGACGCCGATCGCGCGGGACGCGGCGTCGTACGTGACCTCAACAGCCTTGAACTGACCCTTATGCGCGCCAGGTGAGCAGGCAGCGCCGAACAGCGTCACCTTGACCAGCCCACCGGCGTCCAGAGTCAGAACGACCTTCTGGTTCTTGCGCGGCGAAAACAGACGGCGCAGCTGGTTGTCGACATAGGAGCGGCCCTGAACAGCATCCACACTCGAAAACAGCGCGTGCGACCAGTTGAGCTCGGCACCAGCAAGGAACTGGAGCCAGGCAGCCTTGTCGGGTACGGCGCTCGAGATCGAAAGCGCGACTTCGTGGCCCCGCTGTGTGACCTGCACACCAGGGACGGGGGAGATGTCGCCCGGCTTCGCACCGAGGTAGTCGATGATGGGAACCTTGGACTCGTCACCACCATAGACGTTGCAGGAGCTTGTCAGCGAGGATTGAGGCGATGTTGTTAAGCATGTCTTTGAGAGACTCGTCCTTGACCTTCGAGTGCTTGACAGCGACAGGGCCCTGCAGGTCCTGGTCGAACACGGCCTCGACATCCTCGGCCACTCAAAGTGAATCTTATTACAAGATGGTATCAGGGCAATGAAGAGAGAACTATGCTATAAAAACCCACCTTCTTGAACCAGATCTCAAAGCTCGCGTCGAGAATAGGGATGAATGGCACTGGCTTCTGATCGGGCTGCTGCACGATCATCAAGAAGCCCTGTCTTCAGATGCGAGCAACTGCTTGGTCGCCAGCGAGTAAGCCTTGAAGAACTCATGCACAAACACGTCGGGCTTGTCAAGCAACGAGTACGACTGCAAGATCGAAGCCTTCGACCCGCCGCCGTTCACGTCTGCGAACCGCTCCTCGTCATGATGTGCAGTGATAGATCGACCCAATGCTCCTCGTGCGCGACGTACACGAGGCGCACTCGGCGCAGCAGTCTCCTCATACGTCATGTCGCATGGCCATGCGTCCGTCCTCCTTCCATCCGAACCAACCACAGCTTTGCAAAGTCGGCCTTGAGCTCTGGATGGCATCCGAGCGCTTCATACACGGGAGCTTCAATGCGATGTCATCGTTCTCCTTCCGGAGTGTCATAGCACGTGTCTTGATGATAGGCTCGCCGAGCTCAGAGTGTACCGTGATTGAAGGTGCCGCCTGTCTCATTCGAAGGCGTGCCATCTACTTGACGTCGTCGACACCCGACGCGGCAATGATGAAGTTCTTGGTTTGGGATCTGGTGAAAAGCGCCTGCATGTCCTGCACGCAATGCGTCAGCTTCCATACACAGCCGAGAAAGGAGGATCCGCACGATGTTGCCACCACAGCGCACATGCCGGTCTGGTCGAGCACGAAATGGTCGAGTAGCATCACGTCAAGGTAAGATTGAGCAGGAAGTGCGTGAGATAACGGATGAGGGTGGAGAGCGTCGTGTTCAGGAAGAGCACGCCGCGCGTCGCGAGCGGCGTGAGGTCGCTGGACAAACGGGATGGGTGTCAGCTGGGGCGGAGGGGCGGGCGACATACCCGTGTGTGGGGACCCGGAAGGCGGGGATGTCGGTTTGGATCTGTTTGTAGATGTTCTTGAGCGACGGCGGAGGTTTAGTGGGCGGCAGGACGGAGAAAGCGAGGCCTGTAATGGATGCGTGAGGTTGATGCAGGTATGAGGCGAGACCAGGCTAGACGTACCGTGCGCTTGATTGACGTTGTGGTATGGGTCCTGTCAGGAAGCGGTCTGTCAACATCTAGCAGTTGCTTTGTATTGACGGGTGCGTGCACCTGTCCTATGATGACGATCTTGACAGCATCGAGAGGCGTCAGTCGCGACCAGTTGTATATGTCCTGCACTGTACAGGCATAAGCCGCGGGCGCGGGCGCGCAACAGAAACGGGGAAACACACAGGCCGGAAAGATCGTATGTTCTTTGTTTTCGGCAATAAGGAACTGCTTGAGCTTCACATGCATGCGCGTGTGTCAGTGGGTGGCAGACGCGAGGTCGGACCGCAGACTGACTTTGCAAAAGTACGGCTTCGCGAACTCATCCTTGAGCGCCGCGTACCAACTCGCGTGCATATAGTCCTGCTCAAGGGACACAAGCGCACTGATCGCGTCTTTAATCGGCTTCGGCTTCGACGATGACTGCTCATCTGGACTGAGATATCACTCGTACGTTGTGCACTGTGCTAGGGCTGGATATGCACTCACCAGTCTGCCTCGCTCGCGCTCGGGTCGGACGGGATCTGGACCGTCTTGCGCCTCTTCCTTGGAGGTGGAGATACGCTGGACGACGTCCGAGAAGATTCGGCAGAGGGTGCAGCCATCGACGCAATGAGCCTCCGTTTCGCCAGCTTCGACGCCATCATGAGGCCCAACGAGGGAGTCGATGTTGAGTGCTTTGAGTAGCAGAGTCAGATGCGCGACGCGTCTGACAACTGAGTGGCGCGGCACGACGCGACACCCGCCGCCTGCACAAAACGCAAAAGTCCGTGCACGCCCTTCCAAATGGGGCAACCACTAATGTCCCCTTCGGGGTGACATACGAAAAAATTGGAACGATACAGAGAAGATTAGCATGGCCCCTGCACAAGGATGACACGCTTTCCCAGAGTGGTAGACCTACGGGTCTCAATATTTATTTTGCTTTTTGTCTCTTGCATGGGTCATGGTGCGGACGACAGTACTTACATGACTGCTTCACAGTGGGATTAACAGTGTTGCTAGTATCATGCATGGCAGCTTCAGGCTGAACAGACGACAACATTCTCTCGCTCGCGTTGACTCTCCGAAACTGACTGGATATTCAGATTCCAGGATACTCCCCGCTCGCAATAATTAATCACTGTAATTGTAGGATGCATGCAACTCGTCAATATAGTATCACTTGAACACCACTATATACCTCGCCCCAAAGTCCAAGAAACCCCACCTATCCCCACTACACACATCGTAGAAATTCTACCTACGGCCGGACACGGCTCCGGCTCCGGCTACGCGCACGCGTGATCGCAGGCGGGACGACGTCGAACCCGCTCTGGCCGAGGTCGGACGGGAGCTCCGCGGTCTCTTCGAGCTCTTGCTCGAGCTCCTCGGGGAGCAGCGGCGTGGTGAGCGTCTCGTCCGAATCGACCTCCTCCGCGGGGTGCAACGACGGCATGCCCTCGACCGCGGGCCACAAGAACTTCGGCGGGTTCACAAGGTTGTTGAAAAGGAACTACAAGCACGTCAGCAAGAGAGGACAAAGTAGGAGGAGGGGGAGGTGGGACGCACGGTGCCATAGACGAGCAGGCCGAAGCCCGCGACCTGCAGGAGCGAGATCGGCCAGACGAGGACCTCCCACGTGAGCCCGAGGCTGACGAGCCAGATGACGAGCGTGCGGCACGTGTCCGTGAGGCTGCGCGCCGTCGTATGGGTGCGTCAGCGACTTGAAGGGGTTGTACGGGTGGCTGCATAGGCGCTGTCAACGGCTGTGCCAGGGGCGCGTCAGGGTACGTACGGGACGTAGACGCGGAGGACCTCCTTGACGACCTCGACCTTGACGAGGAACTCAATGGCGGAGGCGCCGCCGCCGCGAGGCTCGGGCCCGTCTGGGGCTTTCTTGCCGCGGAAGCGCGCCTTGGTGCCGCCAAGTCGCCGCTCGTACAGACGCGCGGAGAAGACTCTCCATTTTTCGTCGCCGATCTGGTCCTGGAGGAAGGCGGCNGCATAGGGGTCGGCTTCGGTCTGGTTGGAGGCTTTTGCGCGTTTCGGAAAGGTGTGTGTCTGATGGTGGAGGCAGGGATGGATAGATAAGAAGGAGAGGGCAAGGCGACCATCATCACGTGTTAGTCATCAATATTAGGATTCGATTAGGACATGGAGGGGAGAACGCACAGCTGCGTCGAAGTTGAGCATGTGGTCTTCGGCAGTTCGAGGAGGGAAGACGGTGGAGATGAGGGATTGCTTTTGGGATGCAGGCTCGAAATGCAGCGTGGCTGTGGTGGGGAAGTCTTGTAAGGAACGAGTATCAGCCGGGGAGTGGCTGGGGCTGAGATGAGGAGGCATGAAGCTCCTGACGGACTCGGGCGAACCGAGGTCCTGTTGCTCGGGCTCGTCTGGCTGGACATGCGTATGCACAACATCGCCGTGCTCGAGGATAGAGTCATTCATGGGCATGGTGAACATGCTGCTGATGTCAGAGGGAGTATACGCTGCATACTGATTAGTAGGGACGCCTAAATGAGAGTGGATAGGAAGGGCGGTGGCGACGGGGTCAGGGAAGGAGTAGACATAAGAAGACTGGGTGGAAACAGGAAAAGGAATAGAGAGCGCATCATCGTCGTCGCCGTTGTCGTGATGTTGGCGGAGGGGGGGAGGAGGGGGAGGATGAGCTATGGAGTGATCGTGGAGGGCGCCATTGTAATAGCTCTGGATGTTACGCCAGTCGAATTGCTGGTGGGCATCGTTGAGAATGTTAGTGGCGATTGAGCGCATGGAGGGATGAAAGGACGAGCGAGGGGCGATGGCCTGTGCGAGCAAGGCAGGCGCTCTGCGCCCCATCTAAAGGCGCTATACACTTCCTCCGCTCGCCCCTTGCCGATTCCCTCTCCTTCCCTGCCCTCTGTCCCATAAATCCCAGGAAAATCACCCACAACATCTACATCCTCGCGGTTGCGGTGAGGAATATCGTGCACATTTTCGGCTGCTGCGACGGACGTCTGCGGCCCTGCGGCTGAACGGTGCGGCCGAAACGCGCATCAGACGCGCTTTGTCCAAATAGAGAACGCGAACTTCATCCTCAACCTGCTCTGACATACCGTTCCCTCGCCACTCCTGTCTCTCACACCCATCATGAGCTCTTCTCAAGCACAGTGCGTGTCGTCCCGAGCGTTACACGTCTTCTCTGACACATGGCTGCAGGCCGCGGACTGAGTACGATCGCCTTCGTCGAGCATCCGAGGACGATGCAGAGACGTCCTCGCTCCCGCCCTTGCCAGAGATCCCACCGCCCGAGCTGGATCTGACGATATCGCTCGATTCTATCCTCGGTGCCACATCGTCCTCTGCAGAGGGGTGAGTGCTTTCTCGCAGCCCGCACGCGCGACGACACCGGAAGCGCGCGGGTCCGGACATGGTGACGAACGCGCCTGCAGATCCGATAAAGTGCAGAAGCGGGCGAGCAACGTGCTGAAGCTCGCGGAGGAGAACGAAAAGCTGAAGCAGGAGCTGCGGGCGATGTCTGATCGGCTCGAGGCGGCGGAGCGGCGACGGGCAGAGCTGGACAGGCGCAACCACCAGGGCAAGGCAGAGGGCACGCCGTCTGCACGATGAGCGGGTAGCAGACACGCAGCAGTCGTCACCATCACATCGCATACGCGTCCGCATTCACATTCATCGTTGGCATTTCATTTCGCACTTTTATTCGCTTACAGCCTGGGGCTTTGCTGCATACGACGCTCGCTATTCGTTTTGTTAGTTTGTTATGTTGATATCGATACCCTAAGTTGACCCGGGGCGTGATGTACTGAAGCGCCCACCCGAAAAGGCAACCCCCCCGCAAGGCCAGCAGCCCCGGGGGCCGGTCGTCTCCAGACCGCTCCTGCTCCTGACCATCACCTCCTGCCGCACGAGTCAAGCGTGAGTCCTCATCGACATTCCCCGCCCCGCCGTATATCTTATCAATCATCCATCAGGTCGGCTACCACACACATCTACCCCATCACCACCCCCGCAGGTACCCCCTTTCCCTTTCTTTCTCTCTTCATTAACCATCATGTCGTCCGACCAGCAGAACAACGAAATGGCTTCCCACACCCATGCTGGCCGCAGGCAGTCTGAGCGTAGGCCGTCTGATCGCCGCGGCTCTGACAGGCGTTTCTCAGATGCCTCCAGACGTCCCTCCATCGATCCGTCTCGCCTCATCCCCATGGACAAGTAAGGATCTCTGTCTCTCTCGTCTTGCGTGTCATGAAACACGCGGACGATTTAACCGTTGGACAGTGCTGACGGACGGGTTACAGGGCGACTCATCTCGGGGGCCATCAGGACTTCAACGTTGTCTTTGTAGGCGCTGGGAACATTATGTTCGGTACGTCTCCGCCCGTGCAGTTGTTTCCAATCTTTGCTCACCCAGTTTCTTCCCAGGCTCCGAGGAAGGCCCTTGGAACCACTCCTTCCGTCTCGAGCAGTGCGTATCTCTTGCAAATCCCTGTCCAAACGGTGACTCTGACCGCCCCACAGCAAGCTCGGCCCGCGCCTCAAGGTCGTCGCCCTCATCGATCCCGCCATCGACCGCGCGATCATGGTCCTGCAAAAGAAATGCGAGACTTTCGTGCGCTCCGCTTACGAGAACACGCGCGTCTTCCGCACCCTCGAGGACTTCCACAAGAACATGCATCCCAAGGAGCGCCCAAAGGCCGTTATCATCGGCTCCCCGCCCATGTTCCGCGGCACCACCCAGCCCGGCCGCGATATCGAGATGCAGCTCATGCGCTTCTTCCCCGGCGTNGCCCTCTTCATCGAGAAGCCCGTCACGACCGGCCCCGCGTCCGAGATCGACGAGGCGTTCGCGGTCGCCAAAGCCATCGACGACAGCAACACGATCTGCTCGGTCGGGTCCGTTGTTTCGTGTTGACGTGAGCGTGCCCTGGCTCATGCGCGCGTACAGGTACATGCTGCGCTATCTCAAGGCCGTCCAGATGATTAAGCGTATCATCGAGGAAAACAACCTCAACGTCATGTCCACCATCGCGCGCTACGCCTGCGCGTACGAGGCCATCTCCAAGCCCGACTGGTGGGACAAGTCCAAGAGGTACGGCGCTTCCGCATCGCGATGTCCAGTGGAGATTGACATGTCGCGCAGTGCTGGGCCCGTCGTCGAGCAGGGCACGCACTTCTGTGACCTTTCCCGCTACTTCGGTGGCGAGGTCGACATTGCGAGCGTCACGGCGCACTCGCTGGAGTGGCACGAGAACGCGGGCCAGCTCAGCAAGCAGACGATCGACGAGTCCCAGATCGCGCCTGAGAACAGGATTCCTCGTGTCACTGCTGCGACCTGGTGTGTATTGCGGAGATATCATATTTGCCTCGGTCGACTGACCCGTCTATGCAGGAAATATGATAGCGGTGCTGTGGGGAGCTTCATGCACGTTGTCGCGCTCCAGGGTCACAACTATAGTTGCGAGCTCGAGATTTACACCGACGGGTACCAGTTCAAGTAAGTTCCCCATCTCGCCTGGCCTGGCCGTGGCTCACCGTACCGCACAGGCTCGTCGATCCGTACGTGCAGCCGATCCTGTACATCCGGCGCCCGGGCTCGGACCTGGACGAGCAGCACCGCTTCCCGGACGACGACCCGTTCTTCTCGGAGGTGTCGAACCTCATCGACGTGATCGAGGATATCGAGGAGGAGCCCGAGAGCAGCCAGATCCTGTGCTCGTATGAGGATGCAGTCAAGACGTACGAGCTCACGTGGGCGATCCGCCTCGCGAGCGAGAAGTCGCGCAAGGTGCATGAAGCGGGCGAGGCTTAGAAAGTATTCGGGAATGAAGATTAGACCGTTAGACGATCCGGGATCGGGTATCGAAGGTCGTTTGTAGGATGTCAGTATAATTGTAGAGTTTTGTACAGCAATGAAGGTGTATTGTCCGACGCTCGGTGTGCACTCACTACTACTGGACCCTCGGACAAGACATACACGAACGCAGGAGGGCTCACGAGCCCACAGCAGCCTTCTTCGCCTGCGGGGCACCAGCGTCGTCCTGCGTACTCTCAGCGGCGTCGGACGCGTGCTCACGATGGTGTTGCGGGTCTGTGAAGGAGGGATCGTGGTCAGCGGCAGTAGGTATGTACGCGCCGAGATGGAGGGAAAGCAGGAAGAGTACGCACCTCTTCGGATAGCTTGAGGAACTCGGGCCCGGTCATCGCTTTGCTCGGCCAGCTCAAGACGGTGTACACCCCATAATAGACGGAGTGGCCCATATGGTTGATGATATACAGCCTGAAGCCGGTTTTGGTGACCTTATGTTCGAGCATGATATCTTCTAGCGGACGGCCGCAGGAAAAGATAAAGCTGTGGTCTCCAGGCGTGAGCGAGCTTTCTGTCCAGATGTAGTCCTTATCCCTGAGGACAATCTCCGGGTAATCTGGCGACTGTACAAGGAGGATGGTTAGATTAAGAGTCGATGAGCTTGATTCGAGATAATTTACATAATCCATTCCACCATAGGTAGGGCGGGATAACTGACTTTTCTGCTCGTCCATACTTTCCCGACGCATCAGTGAGGACCAGGAGGCCACGCCTTCTATGATCTCTTCTGCTTGCGTGAGCTGTGCCAAGACGAACCTAAGCCAAAGTCATGCCAATCTCAATGAGAACGAACCTTCGTCATCGCTGTCTCGAACTGCTTCATGTACATCTCGGCACACTCCAGATATCTCCCCGCTTTCTCCTCGATTTCCTTATTCTCCTCGTCCTGCGTCTTGCATATCGCGTTTGCCTTCTTCTCTCGCTCCAACTCGAGCCGTAGAGTGCGATTCTCGTCCGCGAGGGCCGCGCTCTTCTTCCGCTCCAACTCGAGCTGCAAAGCACGGCACTCGTCCACAAGGACCGCACTCTCCCGGTTCTCGTCCGTGAGGGTCGTACTCTGCAGAAGGCTTTCTTTCTGCTGCTCGAGAACCGAAGCAGCGAATTTAACGCGTCTGCAGAAACGTGAGCTTTGATCGAGTAGATATGAGTACTCAACTAAGACCAGCTCCATTGTGGCTTTATTTGGCTACTGAAGTGGGTAAGCCCGCGGATCGCGTGCAATAGAAGTGGAACACACCCATCTGAACGTATCCCGCTTGACGTACGCCTGCCATTCGTCCCTGAGTCTGTTGAGCTCGTCGATGGCCTCGAGCAACGTCGTCGGGGGTTTGATGGAAAGATCGGAAGCGGAAGCGGACATGATGGGGAAGCGAAGGAAATAGCGGACGTACCTCCCAAGTGAGAGACCGCCGTTTTATGCACATGGACAATAAACAGGCCACGTTGTATGTGGACTTTCTGCCACGATAAACACCGCGCGCAGCTATTGTGCGTCGAAAGCGCGCAAAGACCGTTGCGAGGGGACTCGCTGAAACTCTGCCACGCACCAGCATAGCGTATTGGTCGAAAATCAAGATCTGTTTTGTTTTGGAGTCAAGGAAGAAGTGAATAAAGAGAATGCACTGGATTATGTGTCCCAGAATGAGACCGGACGCGCAGGAGAGCTGGTTACCGCCATTGTCGAGGTCAGGTTGAAAGAGAGAGGGACTCGCTACACAATGCAAATACCTCCAATGGGGCTAGTGCCGATAACTCCGACGCGTGCGCGTGCGCGTGTGACCGCGTTCAATATCAACGCGGTTGGCGCGGACGCGTCGCGACTTGCGAGTCGGGTGCCCGTCCGTCTGGCAGTCGGGTGCGCCCCAACCGATTTACTATCTTAGTTGCGACACGAGGCCATTAGTGGCGCATTTTAACTTCCCATTCATTCCTAACGACCAGTCGGGCATCAATTGGAGCAGCGGGGCCGCGCCATTTAGATGTTAGTTGCGCGTAAAACATGAATGGGTTGCACTTAGGCCTTACAAATTTGCGATCAATTGTGCACATGAAGAGCTACACTATTGGTATCTGGACGTCCGTATCATAGCTATCCGTACAGAAGGGTCCAACAAGTCCTCGAAGTTACACGTAACGGTACCAATTTCCAACAATTCCGTTCTGTGCAGATCTGTCATGGTGCTAGTGTCCTGAAGCAAGAAAACAATAAGAAACCATAGCAAGCGAGCCGAATTTAAAGTGAATAATGACCTTGTGCTTCAGAGCCCGCAAGCGGACGCCGCAACCTGGGTCGCGGTCGCCTGCACCACCCCGTCGAACACCGCCTGCCCATTCGTCAACTTATTCATCGCCTCGAGCGAGAGGTTGAACCCATCGCCCGCATGATCGATCGCGATCACGTTGATGCTCGTCCCGTTGTACGTGAGCCGCCAACAGGTGCCACAGTTGGGCGAGTTCCAGGCGGCGACCGCCTGCGCGGCGCCGATGTTGGGGAAGGACGGCAGCGAGCCGAACGTGGTGAAGCCCTTCGTCAAGAGTCCGTTGGGCCCGTCGGAGCATGCGACGGTGGAGAGGCTCTGGCCGGCATTGTCGTAGGTCTGGTCGTAGCGCACCGAGACCGCGAGAGCGGAGGGGATGAGGGCGACGAGGGCGACGATGGACGTGGAGAACTTCATGGCTGCGACTGTGGATCAAGCTCGAGAGCGAATAGAGTGGCTGAGTTGGTGTGGTAGAGAGATGTTGCTGGAGCAATGGTAGGACAAGCAAAACATCGCTAGGATTTTATAGCTTTCGAGGTGACCGAGAACAGCCCGATGTAAAAGCTGAGGCTCCACGAAATTCCGCGATGCCGCTCTTGGCGGTCAGCTCATGACCGTCTTTCTCACTATTAAACAGGACTAGGCGTAGTCTTGCGCGAGGTCCAGGTCATATCATGCCCATGGAAGATGGTGAACGGTCGTACCAGGCCGTGAAACCGCGTCTATGTGGTCAAGTGACATAACCAAGAACGTGCGCTCTGCGCTTCGAACGGTGAGTAGCAGATGGACATTCTCCATCGGCGCGGCCAGCGAACGGAGATGGACTCGCCTGCGACATTCGTGAAGCGCCCGGAGTCATATGCGTATGACATCCTGTCATTATCCACCATGGGGAATGAAAAGACCAGGCGCTTGTGCCCACGCAGGGCTGGGACAACCGAGTCGAGGACACCATGGACCTCTTCTATATTCTAGTCGTCTTCAAAGGAACCAAAAAGGGGCCATGAGAGCGATGCTACTAAACTTGCCATCAATAAGAAGCCCCGCCCCGACTGGCTCGACGGGCCTGGTGTTCTTTGCTCCTGGAATCATCACGGCATCCCTAAATGCGAATCAGATGGAAAGGTCGATCAGATCGGTACTAGAAATTGAATACCAGACATCGCGAGAGAAAATCAGTGGTTTGTTGAGATGATATCGTTGCGACTCCGAGTGAGTTGCTAGTCTCGGATCCTGCNGTTTCGGAGTGCCAAAATCCCCTGCACGAGTATTACATGGC
>SFCI01000261.1:0-27671 GCA_004681135.1 Hericium alpestre | reverse complement strand
GACGGCGGGTGGGATCATCACGCTCGAGCGGACGCTTGCGAAGCTCGAGGCGCTGCAGGCGCAGGGTCAGGATGGGGCGGCGGAGGCGTCATAGCTGGGGATGTGGGCAGACAGAACAGCAGTCAGAACAGCAGTGAACGTGTGTGTATCTATGGCATTTTCGCATCTCTACCGGGGCGCATACTCGCGCGGCGGGTCGCATTTCTTTGTTTTCTCCACATGCAATATCATTCTGTGACTTACTGTATTCGCTACGGCAATGAGCTTGAAGTCGGCTTTCGTCGGCGGGATGGACATGGGCCGGGTTGTAATAAAAGAACTGTCCTGGAATATACTGCAGTCATAAGTACTCAGATCGGCCCTCTGTCTGTCCTGTGAGCCGGTATTTGACCAAGAGCTGGCTCCGACGGGGCGTTATGCGGAGCGCCTGAAAACAAAAACATCGGGCACACACGAACATGCATTTAGCTATGTATTGATATGAAGCTAGAATGTGCGTAGCGGGGTGGTATACAGCGTATCGCAGGGTGGTATAGAGCAGGTGAGTACGCAGCTCACAACGCAGGACAGACACAGGGCAGGCAGATAACATAAAGTTGCAGGGAGGCAGGGAATGCGGCAAACGTGAAGCGGTATGTGCGAAGGGAAGTCGGCCCGCGGCCCGTCGAGGGTGGGGTATGGTATGCGACGGGATATCCACAGGGGGCAAGAAAGCAAAGCGTGGGCGTTTTAAATGGACGGATAAGGTTATTACAGCGCTCGGGCCTGGTTTTCCTAGGGCCGGTCGAAGGGTAAGGACAGTGGGGTGCCGTCTGCGGACGGCGGCTTAGCATTGCTTGAGGAACTTGTTCTTCGGGAACGGCTGGCCGTAGTCGTCCCGCCAGGTCGTCAAGTTGGGGTTCATGTACGCGTCGATGTATCTGCAACCAATACATCAGTTACATTGTTCGAGACGTACGATAGGTGAGAAAAAAGACGGACTCCTGGATGTACGACGACGTGGGGAAATCCGGGGGGTCGCAGCCGATGTTGATCTCGTCAGGGTGCTGGTATACGCGGATATAATCGATGCGCATTTTGGTGGGGAACGTCAGGTGCTCCAGGTCGACCGTTCCGAAGTTGGTCGACATGCCCAAGTTGGCGATGATATACTGTCAACGCCAGCAATCGTGAGATGGCTGAGCGAGTACGTTCGGTCAGGAAGTGCATACCATGGGCTCCTGGGGGATCGGCCGAGCCGAAATCTCCACCCTCGTGTCCGCGAGCATACCAGCCTCGTTCAATGTCCACATCGTCTTGTTGTCGTTGATCCAAGAGATATACTGCCATAGACAATGTCAGAACAAATTCCATGACCAGGCACTATGCGCATACGCACTCCCTTGTCGAATCCAGGCTGGTACTCAAATCCATACACCGAGAAGCAGGCCGTACCGCCTATCTCGTAGCAGTTCTGGTCCGTCTGGGATACACTGGACACAGCCTGCTGGAAAGCACCACCCTGGTACGTGTTCATCGCCGTGATATCCGGATTCGGAATGATGAGGTTGTCCGACGTGTTGAACCACTGGTATGCCGCGTTGAATGGCCCGAACTGGGCAGACTGCGAGACCTGGCCCGTGAGCGGCTGCCCCGTGATCTGCGCCTCGAAGATATCGATTTCGGGCGCGGAGCGACCGACATACGACCCGTCCTCGTGCATGGGGCCAGGGTGCGATTCGCCGGGGCAGGTGCAGCGCGAGAGGCGCTGGCCGGGCAGGAAAGAGAGGACGCCGTCGTATTGCTTGTCGCCATTGACTGAGGCTGCGGGCGGTAGCCCGTTAATGGACTGATTCGCAACAGTGCCGACGTCGCAAGCGTCATACGTATATGGCCACATTCCTTCGAGCGAGGCACCATAACCGGCTCTGCCGAGATTACCCATAGTCCATACGGCAGGCCAGAGCCCCACAATGTTGTTCGTACCAGGGAGCGTCACTGCGCGCCTCGATAAGCCCACCCGTGAAGCAGAACTTATTCCACGTCGACATCAAGCCGCCCTGGTAGTTCAGCCCGTGCGTCTCCTTCTGCGAGAGCGTGATCTCGAGCGCGCCGCCCTTGGTCGTGACCGCAGCCGGATCATACCATTCTATGTTGTTCGTCTGCCAGTAGTGCAGGTCGACGGCCTCCCAGTACGGGTCGTCGCCAGGGTAGAAGGTGCGGCCATCCGTGTTGAACTCGTCGGACCAGACGAGCTGCAGCTCGACGCCATCGTCATGGAACGACTTGCGGGTGTGCGCCCAATTGGGGGTGTGGATGTCGATGAGACCCCAGTTGCCAATGCTCGGAACCTGGCCGGAGCCATTGATGCCTCCCAGGTTAAAGCCGCCGAACGTCTGCAAACTATGCTTGCTGAAGTACGAGATGAGCGGGTACCCAAGACTATAATAACGATCAGAGTCGCACTGGGGTCAGAACAGCAAGAAAGACGCACAAAAGCGTGGTGATCCCAAGACCCAGGAGGGCGAGACAGCCGAGATTGGCGAGACCACGACCGGTGAACACAGAACCACCCTGATCGGTCTTGCGGTCGCGACGGGGGTCGGGGTTGTGAAGCTCGTCGTCTGCCTCTTTGTGACTGGGGGAGATGTCGGCACCCCACGATGCAGGATCGGGCGCAAGTGAAAACTGGCGAAAACGCGTGAGATGGTACGCGAAGGGAAAGTATTGCGGAGACAGAGCGACGAACCTTGTCAGCGATGGAGGACGTTTGCGACATAAACTTGCCCCTGGGATTGGAAGAGGGATATGGCGACTCGGTCTGGGGAAGACAGTGTTGGTTACGTGGCGAAGACTGAAGATAGGAGAGATGGGTACCAATGACGAGGTGCTGGCTACGCTGCGAAGGGAGGGGGCGGCGAACGTGGCCTGCACGCTGCCGCCCGGAGTTCTGCCGGCGGAGGGCGGGAGGAGATTGACAGCTGAGGGAGTGTTGGGATTGGAGGCGTAGAAACGCCTCTGTGACGGAGAAGACATGGTGGGCGAGGTAAGAGAAAGGGAGGAGGAAGACGACGAATCGGAGGAGGGATGAGCTTGTGGCGCTGAAGGGCCGTGTGCAGCGTTGGCAGTCTTGAAAGGATAAGGAGCGGAAGGAGGTGTAAAGGAGGAGGCCATTCGCTCGTCCCCCGCCGGTTCGCCCTGCAATTCAAAATAATCAAACTACCCGCGACTCTCGCGCATCTGCTCAATCAAATAACTGTCTCCCGCGCCAACTTGGTTTCTTTACTTCCTGAACAGCTACAGTCTATCTACCACATATTTTTGGCACCCAGAATCCGTTGAAGCTCGTTGCTCAACATCCCCGAACGTACCCCGAACAGCCCTCCATTGTTGCATGTCGTCGATCGAACATGTCACACCATCATTTCATGCATCGACTATTCCAGTGGGCACCGTCTGTGACCTGCACTTACCCCGCACTGACAGCGTCCTCCATGTCCACAGCAGATTGCTACTCGCCAAGCTCGCCTGCAAAGCCGATGAGTCCACTATGAGTCCTCATGCCGACGTACCCCGCAATTGGTTGTGTACGTAATGGGCTCACCTCTTAGGCGCGGCCTCACCGCCACCGTCGCGCAACGGAAGCATCAACGCGGTAGCTGTCTTGGCGCGCGCCAAGTTCTGCTCCTCCACCCGTCACGCTCTCTCGCCCTCGTCACGTCCACCCAGATCCATCCAGGTCCATCCCCGCGCGCCGTCGAAGAGCCCCCAAAAAACGCGTGTCGTACAAAGTCTTCCTCCACCCGCCGCACGCGACTATGCACTGTCAACCCGCCCCGCCTCACCTACCTGCGGCTCTTCCATCGCCACGATTTCCTCGGCCACCGATATTCACGCGCCGCGTCGCGCAACTGCCTCTTTTCTGTCCCATCTTGCTGCAAGTAGCTGGCGGCGTGTTCCCAAACACACGGACTGCGAGCGACATCGCGCGCCTAGGACCTGCTTTTGGCTTGCAGCCGCAGTCGGAACCTGCTCGTTTTACTGCAAATCGCCAAGCGGGCACATCAGAATTAGCGGCTTATATCTGTCGCGCATCCAGGGCTCGGGTTCGATGGGGAACTTCCCAAGCAAGAATGACTGCGCCTATGAATTGTTTCGATGACGATTTCTGATGGCATGTCGGTGTGGCCTGCGCACCTTCAATAGCTTGCGCTCGCGAGGACATCTGCTACCTTACATGCTGGTGCATACGCGCCCTTGTGCAATGCGCCCGAGACCGCAATGATGCCTGCAGGTATCAGAGTCAATCTGCAATCGTCGATCATCGGCGTGCTCCACGCACCTTCAAGCTCTCTAACTTCTGACCAGACTCCCAGCTATAGCCTCAGGTATTCTTAGCACAGTCCGGGTGACTTGAACACTCACCTCAAAGCCTGCGGTAAGCCTCATCGCTCAGCTCCAGCCCATACCCGAACAACATCCGAGGCCTTGTACGTCTTCATTCGGGAACTTGCGCTTCGACGGTCGCCCGCCCGTCTTCGACCTGTCCGGCCATCGTCTCCTGTGGAGGCGCCCTCGGCAGATCCTTTGGGTCAGCTTCGTGGCAAGATCTTTGTCTAGGACAAAAATCTCTAAATGGAGGGCGCGCAGAGGGCTCTGTGGACGCCAAGCCGTAGAGGCAGCCGTGCATGTCTGACCTAGATGTTCATACAGTCAAATCAGAAAACTTTCAAACACGACGCACCGACGGGAGTCGCGACATGCTATGGAGCAAGCAGCGGCAAGTGAGCGTCCTTGCGCCATACCAAGAAGGTGAGATGTACGGGCCACATAACGCCGCCGTCATCAGCGACGAGGTCGCAGGCGCAACAGCATCTGACATTGATAANTACAGCGTCGGGGCACTGTCAGAGCACACGGCCGAGACTCGCCGCCGGCTGCGTGCATCCATGGATGGGACGTATGTTNAGACTGTGAAAGGGACAAGGTGGGCCTGTCGACATGTCACGGAGTCGCGTGNGCCACGAGGAGAGCTCGGGGTGCGCTGGGAGAGCACGGTGGATTCGGGTTTGGGTGCCGTTGAAGCAGTTATATGGAAGCATGTAGGGACGTGGTTACCTGTGTGTGAGACTATATATACAAGTGCGCGCCGCCTAGTTAGGACTGCGGTATAGCGGCGCCTAAGCGCGTATGTGGAGCATAATGGGCAACGTCGTTGCGATCAATCTGCGAACGCAGCATACATATCTGTGTGTGATATCAAGTGCGAGTGCTCACATAGGCTCACATTCGCGGAATGCACAGCCCGTCATCTGAGGTGCTGTCGCTGTCGAGACGAGAGAGAAAGCGAGCGGTTCTTTGGAGTCGGAGGAAGCTGACATTTATATGGGCGCGCTCACACACTCTATCTGGGTGCTGATCAGATCCAGCCGATGTTATGATGCCGGCGTCAGTTGCCAACTGGGGAAACAATCCGACATCGGCGTATGGTGCCCGCTGCTTTCGAGCCATTTGCGACGCAAATTGGAAAATGCATCCCGGAGCTGGACCGCGGAGAAGAAACGTCTACATACAAGTCATTTGCCCCTCTTGGGCCCTCTCAGCCCGCCACGATGATTGTGGGAAGCAGGCCGAACCTAGACCATCCGATCGCAAGATAATCAGCGCCATGTTTCCCTCGCATATCCTCAGCCCCATAGTGGGTAAGTAGATGCAATATGAATCTATTAGGTTTTTATTATCAGGTGTCATCGGGCTCAAAATCCCTGCTGTCAGGACGAACGACGAGGTGAAAAGAGAAGGGACGAAAGGGAACGGGGCTTGCCGATGTCCTTTCATTGCGGCGCCAAAATCAGTCAAACCAACAAAGTCCGCAGTCATGGAAGAAACTGGCGAAGCGCCAGCGAGCTTTAGGCATCAGGACACATGCTGAGTCTTCGGAACAGCCCAAGTCAAAAGGTATATTGTGCAATGATAATCAGAACAAGCCGTCTAGCAACTTCCTTGAAACCTCCACCCCGAGCTACAGGACTCACAGTCAGCGCATGGCAGCAGATGAATCAGGAAATAGACATACGAAGGTCGCAGCATTGGCAGGGAACGCCTGGTCGCGTCATGCATCAGTAAGGCTAAGGCAAAGTCAATGGGTAATTGCGAGTGATACATACCCGTGCCATAGCCGGCCCCAGCCCCTTCCACAAGGCGCCTACACCATCAACAGCGATGGTCTTCCGTGCGCAATCCAAGATCCCAGAGTATGTTCCCGTTGGTGCTGACTGCAGCCGCGACTTCAGGACCTAGCAAATACAAGAGGTCAGAAGCAGGGCCAGCTTATCAGAGGAACAATAGCTTACATCCGGAGGAATCGCGATTGTCCACATCGCCACGCCAGCCATACCGCCCGCAAAGACAACGGCACCGATGTTCAGGTCTGCGGGTGACGCGCCTGCAGGCGTCACAGCTTTCTTCGTTACCTCATATGCAGCAAAATAACTGGAAAATGTTCAGCCCGCAGTGCAGTATCCTGATAGAAGTGTACGCACGCAGCACTCCCTGGACCGTCAC
The DNA here is from genome assembly GCA_004681135.1 of Hericium alpestre. NCBI lineage: Eukaryota > Fungi > Basidiomycota > Agaricomycetes > Russulales > Hericiaceae > Hericium > Hericium alpestre. The sequence continues at coordinate 21,128 of SFCI01000261.1, read as the reverse complement.
GCGCCAAAGTAGCTCCGGTACCACGGAAGATACTCCGGATACCACCCTCCCGGTACAAATGCTTCATGACATCGAAGACGCCCTTGTACTTCTGCTCTGCTCCACCTTGACCTTGCACCTGCGGCTAACTGAGCAGAGGCGCATGATAAACCCGGCATCGGACTCACCTGAAGTAGAACTTTGGCCCGTTCTACCGGTGCAGTAAGAGCGGTAGTGGGGACCGCCGATAAGAACCCAGCCGCTGCGAGCTCCGCAGTCGAGAGGCTGGCTTGTGTCCGATTAGGCGTGAGCTTGTAGACCAGCGCCTTCGACGCGTCATATGCCTGTATTTCGGAACAGAGAGATGCACTGCATGTCAGGCTAGGACATGGTTGTGTACGACGCGTTTACGTACCCAAAAAGAAAGAGCAAATATGGGTGTCACACCAAGTAATGGCGGCACCATACCGCGGTACAACCTGTGCACGCATGGACATCAGACCTCGCTAGACACAAAGTGACCGATTAATACAAACCCAGTGATACCATCCTGAGCGATGGTCTTCTTCACTACGTCCACGGCGCCTTTGTAAGCTCCCGGAGGCGCAGTCTGCAGTCTTGTCTTCGTCAAATCGAACGGATGGCCTGTCCAACGTGCGTCAAGCATACAGATCTCGTTCAGATGGCATAATGACATACCGACAAGCACGGCAGCGACTCCTCCAAACCCTCCCGCGAGAAACGACTTGATGTTCTCTGCAGCAGAAGTCGCGGCCCTCGTCTCGACCTCCAGCGCCGTATCTGTGGCATCCGTACTCTGCGTCCCATCCAGCCTGGTTCAATTTACGTTGGAAGAAAGTTTAGAATTAACTGACCATCGTGAGTGTCTATTGGAGGTGGTACGCGCGAGAGAAACGCGGAAAGGTGGTGTCCCGAGGAGTGAAAGCCAAGAACGGCACATCCTGCCTTTTGATCCCAGGAATATCTCTCGGGCGACAGATGGCCGGGCGCGTGATTTCGTCGATCTAACACCCCACTAACACCCCGCACCCCGGCCCCGCATCCGGACATCGCATCTTATCAGATATCTACCATTGGCTGAAGGCCTCGCGGTGTAGGGGTGATTCTGGGGAAGCATTGCAACGACCCTCTCCTCGACACAACCCAGATGAAATATTTAATGCCAGGTTTAAATAATACGTGGAAGGAGAATCTACAATATACATAGCTTATGCAAAGTCTAATACACCTTATATCTGTTACGCATCGTCATCATCGTCCCGCGCAAACCCACCCACAGGTTCGTACGTAGCCTCCGTCGTGTCCCTTCTCCACAGCAGCCGCACGCCCCAGAAGAACAGGCAGATAAATATCACACCGAGCACGCCTACCGCAACTGGCGCGCCGTACAGCAGCCACCATGGCGGCTGGTACGGGATCAACAGTCTGTCGATCTGGATGACCCCGCCAGAGCCGCTCCCCGTCGTCGCGCGTCCCCACGACAGCACCCGCGCGGAATCCGCACTGCCGTCCGTACCCCGCGCGTCCTTGATCCCAACGACCACATCGCCGCCCTCGACCGCGCGGAACACGACGTCGCCGTAGTCGGAATGCGGCGACAGCAGCGTCCTGTACGACGTCGAGTCCGCAAGCGAGATTGGCCGGTTGTTATTCGGTGCCGTGGGTATGTCAATGCTCTTCGGCGTCTTGATCAGATGCTGGGCGATGATATGGCGTAATATCCGGATGTCGGAGTAAAGCTGTGTCAGGTTGTACTTCTTGAACGCATCTTCGGTGGGGCAGAGCAGNGTCCATCCCGTCCCNGTNAGGCCCTCCTGGCCCCATATCGAGTCTTCGGGAGGCGCGGTTCCGTTGAGGACCCANTCCATNCCCGCNTTGGTCACCANGGTNTGCATCGTCGTGCCCTTCGCCGCTTTGACNAGTTTGCCGACGGTNAGGTCNAGGGAGCGAGGNATGAGAACGTCGGAAAGGATGTGCACGACGCCGGTCTCGGATAACATGTTCTTGGGCTCCAACTCAGAAGATAGTCCTTGCCAGCCCCCGCTGGCGGTTAGAATGANCGAATTATTCTCGTTATGCCGNAGATGAACATCTGAGCCCTCGAGAGTGGGGTATGTCTGTGCCGAGGCATTCTGGAAGCCTTGGGCATATACGACGCCATCCAACACATGGTGCATGATAACGTGCTCCAAATCGGATTTGGATGACGCCGAAAGAAGATGCTCGCTGACNAGAAGACCCAGGCGCTTGAAAGCTTCATTTCGTGGGATCAAGAGCGTCGTGCGGGGTGTGGTCTTGATGAAGTTGGCAAGGTCGGCTGAGAAGATGGCAGCCAAGAAGGANGATAGATCAAGGGACGGAAGTGCGACTGCGAGCGAATCGTTAGGAGGTTCAACCGGTCGCGATACGAAGTAAATGAGAGTGTTGTTTATTTGCACTATAGATTTATGAGCCATTAGTACGACGGAGTTTGGAAACCGACTCACGAGGTTCCCCGACCACGGATGCACCGCCAAATCTGATTGATAGTGACGACGTGTCCTTTCCGTCGGCCTCTACTGCAAGGACTTGTCTACCTCCTCCCAAACCAGGTTCGTCGAGTTCTGTCTCGACCAACATCCCGTCTTCCAGTTTCTTCGGCTTCCAATGTCCGGGAAGGAAATGGTACTTGAGCCACCTCTTCAATTCCTCACTTCCCTTCTCGGGCAGATTGCCGTCATCATACATGGAAATGACATCATCCTGCGGCGCAAGGATAGTGTATTTGGTGTCCGTGTCATTCACGAGATAGGTGAGATTGACAGAATGGATCATGGAAACAAATTTGGTACAGTTCAGGGTAAGGAGGAACTTCTCTGGCGTCAAGCGAAGGGCCCCAGGAGGGATGAGCAACGAAGACACTGTGTGCAGGACTCCATTGGAAGCGTAGATGTCGGATTGCTGAAGTTCAGCGCCGGACACGAGCACCTTATCCGGGGTAGAAACGACTTCAAGCTGTTGTCCGTCAACGGTGGTCACTGATGCAAAGATAAGANGATGATGACATGCAAGGGAGCGCATACTGACGATTGATTGCAGGCTCGAATGACTCAGACCACTTGACGGACTTCGCCAGGACAGCGTGCATGTTGAATATATGCTGGAGATCGTCGGCGGCAAATTCACTCTCCAGATATAGCCGCTCAATTGGGTGTAGCTCATCCCATGCCGCATCAACAGGCAGGAACAGGGTGAGTTCTGACGTGCTATTTAAACGCCGGGTTATATCCGGCGTGAGGATTCTGCGGAAATAAGAGAGGGAAGACTGGTCCGACACAACGCTAGCTGTACGTGAGCCCGCATGGTGAGAACGGAACACCCCGGACACATGTGTTAAGGCGCACCTAGATCGGGTGGAACCTGCAGAACATCATCAATGCCTAACAATACACCGTTGCCGGCATCAACGAGGCCTTTGACGACTTTGACTCCACCGGCACCAGAAGCGTCTACGCCGACGCGGACGTGCGCCGTCGCGCGATGCTACCCTGAGGCGCTGCGGTTCGCCGCCAAGCGTTCCGCCGGGGACGGGCATCCAAGGAGGATAAGGTGGTGGTTCATGTGTGGGCGGCTGCAAATGCTGGTGAGGGAAGTGAAGGGTCTTGAGTACTAGTACATCTTGGTCCTGGGGAAGTGAAATAGAATAATTGAGGAGATGATAGAATAGTTCCTGGCGCAGCTGTGCATGTATGTTGTCGCCCAAGAGGGTATCGTCCTGATGCAATGAAGTATGCCAGAAAAGATTGGACTTGGAATGGCGCTCGATAGCATCGTTGGTTGGGGCAAAGAAAGTGCTGCCATTGAGTCTGTTCAAAGTCGGTATTAACTTGGCTCGTTGGAGCAGCTTGATAAGTAAGGTATAATCCGGGTCGTCCTGGAGAGCATCGACGAGCGTGGTGCGAGATGCCTGCGGCTGGTGTTGGAGGGGTACTTGAGACGCCACTGCCGCTAGAGGCAGGACGGTTAGAGTGAGTGGTATGGTGCGCCAGAGTCGCATGGTGAAAAGGAGAGCAGTGAAAGCGGTTTGGACTTGAACCTGCACAAGATGATTATATGAAAGCTAGCTTGGGGGGACGGGGGGTTTAGCATGGAAGGAGTCCGCAAGTGAGACGATTGGATGTGCGCAGCGGATGCATGACGGAGGCGGAGCGTGCCCAACGCGCCTCCCCCTCAAGGCACGTGCCCGTTCCCGCCGAGACGCGTCCCTGACCGTCAGGCAGTGCCCANCCCTCTATCAACAGCTACATAGGAGCTCGACGNCGACCATCGCAATGTCTTCATAACTTNCTCGTATCCACCGACTTGTCGTCCTNNGCCAATCTGATCCGAACAGACACATTACCATGCTAGACCTTCTTCGGACATACTCCGGCTGCCCTCCGGCGGGTCTGCGATATCTCTATTTACCTACGGAAACCCTTCTAGTGAGTCCCATCCAACGTCTNCTGTAGCTCACGCTGAATANATGTCAGCTCTATCCCTCTGCAGACACCGTCGTAATCCTTAATGCCCGCACCCTGCTTCTCGTCCGTGCTCTGGCATTTTGGGAGGTCTTCCCCGGGGCACGCCCTCATGAGAAGATTAGCTCCCTTANTGTAGATTCTTCTATGAAGCTTGTATGTACCTCTTCATCTGTCTACGCAGTTGGAAGATGTCCCATCTTGTGATAGATAGTTGCCACGAAAGGCAGGCGAATTGCTGCCTGGTCTCTTTCGGGTGTCCAGCAGGACACCTGGCGTGTCCATTCATCCCTCATCCTCCCAGAAGGACACGTCGTGAGCGCATTGGACTGTCGATCAGGTATTATAATTTACCATCACATCTCCATCAATTTGACGGAGCTTCNTAGGCCTATTGGCTGTGGCTAGTGACAAAACATTGTCCATCTACACTCTCATCTTGGAGAACGACCTGCCAACGTGGTCCGCAAAGTGGACATGCAGGTACGTGTCAATGATATATGACGCCTTCGTCACAGGTTGCCAATGATCGCGACAGCGTGCCTACACCTTCACGGATCCGCTTTTCGCCCTCGCTCATGAACTTGGCGACCACTTCACAGGTGAATGGAGATCTCCTTATATTTATCCATTGCGTCACTAGAACATTCTACAGCACGATAGCTTGGTGCGCATATACTTCACAACCTCTGGCCGTCAAATTCAGGCCATTCCGCATCCGCGCCCTCTGCGAGATTTCCAATGGCGCCACGCCCAAGCTTCCAGTCGGTGAATCACTCTCTAGTATATACCTATGGCGACATATATTTACTCTCTGCATAGTGATGATCTCATACTGTACACCGTCACGTCCGATTCCGTTCTGCGCATTTTCATGCCCGTCATAGACTCTCCGCAACACCTGCAACTACATGCATCTGTAGATCTCTTCTCGTCTCTGCCCTTTTCAATGTCGTTAGGAACATCACCAGACTCGAATGTGTTTTGGCTAGACAGGGCAGTCATCGGAGAGGAGTTGGCAGCTGCATTGCGGAATGGCCAATTGAGCGAAGAGAGCGCAAAGGTTCGCAGAGCGAAGGATATCCTGGATGAAGGCTGGGATTTATTCCTCAGAGTCCTGGCAGACGGTTCTCTCGTCGTCAGAGCTGTAGCGGTGGGTCGAATGAATATATCTTCCGAGGATTCGACATTTGACAGCTCTGTAGAACATTGACCGTCGTCCGCCTAGTCTCCTCAAGCAGTTCACTCTCCTTCACACAGCAACCTCCGTCTTCCCTGTTCTACCGTCACATCTATACATCCTCCCTAATCCCGGTCACAAGGCGCTCACCCTTGTGACATCCTCTCCTCTAGCTACATGCTCTTTTGATCCGCTCAGCTTCTTTGATGCACGTTCCGAGGGCCTGTGCCTGCAGGCCCACGGAATTGATCGTGTTGCAGAAGAAGAGTCACATATCGTACACTTTTCCCGAACACCTGATGGGAAGGCTGTTGCTGTCCTGCGTGAGGAAGGTGGCGAGGTCTGGTACGCACACGGACGAGGCTCCAAGCTGGTGCGCGCAGGCCGATGGTCATCTGCGGACTATGTGGTTGTTCTCGATGGCGGTATGTGTTATGTTCCATTTACATCGCCCCATCCTCACAGCTGCGTTCGCATTTGTTCGTCTTGAACAGGCCGCACCTTCGCTACATATTCACGTCTTGACCAGCTGCTCACTCTCCACACTGACCCACCGCTATTCTTACCCGTTCCCGAGATATCTTCGCTATTTTCACTCCCTCCATCCTCTCCTGGAAATCATGAATGCATATTCGGCATCATGACCGAGCCCATTCCTTCGATCATCCACATCCACGCCAATTATGATCCGTCAACGACCCTCAGCATACAATCCAACACGAGTCTTCCCCTAAACTCGCCTTTATCGTTCATCTTGCCCGTAGATCCCATGGCCTGGAGCGCAGGCAGCAGCGGCACGACTCCCGCGCACGACGTGTTGCTTAGCGTAGCGCAGGATGGCGAATTGATGTTCTGGGTGCCCGGTGAAGTCGCGGGTGCTGGCTGGCGCAGCACGGGCAAGGTTCGGACTGGCCGTACAAAAATCAGTAGGGCAAGGTGCAGTTCTGCTAAGAAGACCGTTCTCGGTAGGCTTCACAGATATAATCCTCAGGTTAGAAGTGCTAAAGGGTATCTTCCGCTCCCTGCAGTCGTGCCAGGGCCTGATGGCGAAGAGCTCACGATCTGGGATTCCAAAGAGTCAGAGTTCGCGACAGGGCTGGAGTACACCAAGTTCCTCAGCTCCTCGGATCCCGTGAACGACCTCGATTGGAGCTCCACGCCTGATAACCAGAGTATTCTCGCAGTCGGGTTTGCGTATCGTGTCGAACTGCTCTGTCAGCAGCGCATGACATACTTTGAAGAGAATCCTGGGTGGGGTGTTCTCAGGACGATCGAAATTGGGAAGTAGGTGTCGGCCATCTTAATTCCTTGACGATGGGCTCATGTAGTCTTCTGTCACGCTCGCAGCATTTTACCTCATCCGATTAGAGACTCTATCTGGTTGACGCATGGCTCCCTGCTTATCGGTTCTGGGCATCAGATGCTCTTGTATGGACAGCCGCGACCTGTAAAGGGTGCCGAGCCGCCAGAGGGGCTATTTGAGCACGTTGCTAGGCTGAACGGTCCTTTGGAGGACTACCATCCTCAAATGATCTTACAATGCTTGCTGTGGGGTACGTTGTCTAGGTTCGATGTAAACCCTGCGGTCTGATTGACTGTGCTGCAGAGAAACTGGAGCTTGTCAAAGAGATCATCGTCAACCTTTCCAGGGACCTGGAGAGGTCCTACGCGCTGCACGATGGCAAATTCAGGTTTACCTCGGTTGCCGTTGACCACTTTCTGAGGAAAGGTCAGCTGAATAGCATAATAGATGTATGGTCCCATTCCGCCGCCCTTAATAGACAACATGCTGATTGGGCGTTTTTTCCAGGACAAACGACTTCATCGACGCCAATATTCCTCGCTTTTTGACCTGCCCGAGCAAAACGCTGAGTGAGGCCTTTCATTCTTTCTATCAGCGGGCGCTTAGATTCGTACGTTTTCACAGGCCTGTTGATGAGGGCTTTTCTCGGGACTTAGTGAATAAATTGATGGAACGATTAGAGGCCAATCCCCTACCTCACCTAACGCCAAATGAACAGGCGCATCTATTGGTGCTGATACAGGCCACATTAGAGGCAAGTCATTTGCTTATGTGAAAGACTATAGTGCTGAATATCGCGTTCTGTGTAGGTGGATGAATCTCGCCGCGCTCTGGATGCGAATGGACTCCGATACCTCATTTGCATGCGATCGTTTTACATACTCAACCTTCGAGCGACCGCTCCCAGTAGCCCAGCTTCTCAAGGCAACATCGCCCGTACAACGGGGTGGCGAGAGCGTTTGCGCTACCGCGACATGATCTGGGCCTTCCACAGTGAGAGTCAAGGCCTCTTGTTGACCGCGTCGTCTGTAGCTTGCCAGAACAAGATGACTTGGAGCGACGCGCGGTCACTCGGAGTCTTTCTCTGGCTCACCTCTCTGGACGTCATGGTATGCACGTCTTGAGTTTGTAACAATGGGGATCCAACTCACGTAGTGATTCTAGAAAGAACAAATGGAAGTTATCGCGCGAAATGAATACATGGCTGGCGACGTCCGGGATCCAGTTGCATGCTCTTTGTTCTATTTTGCTCTCGGCAAGCACAAGTTGGTACATGGACTGTGGAGACAGGCGGCATGGCACAAAGAGCAAAACGTGATGCTGAAGTTCCTCTCTAATGACTTCAGCGATGCTCGATGGCGAACTGCAGCGCTCAAAAATGCATATGCTCTGTTGAGCAAACGTCGATTCGGTGCGTACGAAAAATACTACCTGGCTTAGATGCGCTGATGTTGGCTCTCCAGAATACTCAGCGGCGTTCTTCATCCTGGGCGGCTCCTTGAAAGATGCAGTCAACGTCTGCATCAGGCAATTGAACGACTTCCAGCTTGCGGTGGCCTTGTGTCGTGTTGTCGAACACCGAGATGACGGCCCACTTCTGACCGAGGTACTGCGCAACACCGTAATTCCTACAGCATTCCGCTACGGCAATAGGTGGCTCGGGAGTTGGGCATTCTGGTTACTTAACCGACGAGATCTCGCGGTTAGGATACTCGTGGTAAGTGCACGTATCCTCCGTTGAGTATATGGTACTAACTGTATCGCCTCGGAAGACTCCTCTGCAAGACACTGCTAGCAGTCTTGACGTGCCAATCCCAGATATTGGTTCCTCGAATTACGACGATCCGAGTCTGGCTCTGTTGTTCTCGCAGTTGAAGTCGAAGACACTGCAGACCGCGATGGGCACCAGCGAGATTTCGGGTCGGCTTGAGTTTAACTTCGTCCTGCAGATGGCTCGCGTATTCGTCCGGATGGGTATGCTTAATTTTACTTGCGTCATCACACCAGTTAACAATTAATCGGATGATAGGATGTCATGTTCTAGCCCTCGACTTGGTGCGATCCTGGTCATTCGACAGGCCGTCGACTGTCATTCATGAAACGCCCATTCGCCCGGAGGCACCACCAAGCCCCACTTCTGTACGTCGCATGTTCGCCATGGAGCCTGCTCTGCGCCGCAGAGCATCCATCATGATCGACATGGACGTATCGACAGAGCCTCCTACTCGTCGTGCGTCTCCCGAAGCCGGAGTGCCAGAAAAAGCGGCACTCGCGCACCCGCCGGAGACTATCACGGAGGAGGAGGCTGACCTACTGGCGCGGAAAGCAGGTCTCGGCAGCCTGATGAAATCGGCGAAACAGGATATTAATGTGCCAGAGTTTGACATGGATGCATTCTTCTAGCCGCTTCGCAAATTAATTATGAGAAGCAATCCACGGGGTATTTAGAGCCTAATGAACTTCTAGCCAGCACCTTTGGCGAAAACGAATGCCGCTCGATTGAGCTCATAATGACTGTACAGATTTATGTGATGCTGCTGCCGAATCCAAAGCGTTACAGGGAAAAACACCGATTAAAGAAGCTGATGAGAAGATGCGAAAAAGAACGTGTGTAATACTGAGATCATCTACTGCTCGACTTCTACCTCGCGCTTCTTGAGGACCAGGTCCTTACCGACGACTCGCTTCCACACGTCCTGCACATCCTCCACGACAGTCTCGAAGTGGCTAGTCGCGTCGTACGAGCGGGTGATATAGATGTTGTCTGCCTTGCCATCGGACGTAGGCGTGTACAGCGGCGTGACGTCGACAAATCTAAGGAAACACGATGAGAGATGACCAGAAAGTCCAGGAAGTTGGACTCACTTGTCGTAGATAGGTCCAAGCAGCTGGAGACCCGGAGCGATCTCCTGCTCAGGCTTGTCCGTCTCGACGATAGTGCTGACGATCGCAACGTGGACATCCTTGGCGCAAACGTTGTGGGTGGAGGAAACCATAGCAATGTAGATATCTGGCGTTGAAAATGATTGAGAAACATATAATGCCATATGCAAGGGCTAGCTTACCGTTCTTCCGTCCCACTTGGTTCTGCGGGATGATGATCTGAACGGAATCTGAGTCCTCTGTGCCAGGAATGGGGTGCTTGAGAATGCAAATGGCCCGGATGACCTTGCCCTCTTCGACGACGTGGACCTTTCCACCACCGGAGTTGCCGGCGCCGAAGTAGCTGGGGTCACCGATGACCTGCTTCGCCTTCACGGTCTCCGTGCCGGAGCGCACGCCGACAACCTTGCCATCGGCATCGGTGACAATCTCGTCGATCGACTTGTCGAGCATGTAGGTACCACCGTAGATGGCGGACAGACGAGCGAAGGATTGCGGGAGCTCGCCGAGACCGTAGAGAGGGTAGATGTATGGCGATTTGCCGTAACGCGCCATCGACGAAGTGTACAGCACAATGCGGTCGTATGCAGGACGGGCTGGCTTGGTGATGTAGCTAAAGGGCACATCAGGATGATGAAGCCAGGCAAGGAAAAGCGGGTACTCACTCATCATCGAGGTAAAGTGCCATCGCATGGCCAATGAAGTCCTGAGTACCGGGCTCCAGGCCAAACTTCTCGTACACACTCTTCATGCTGTCCTTGTCGAGATCAACGCCTACGACGAATGTCAGCCGCAATTACCTGCTTCAATCAATGATCACGTACCCTGGTGCGTAGCGGGATCCTCGTCCTTCCAGCCCTGGAGGAACTCGAAGAACTTCTTCGCGCGACGCTTCTCAAAGAGACCCATCAAAGGACTCCTGACGGCCTCCATCTCGGTACTGGGGACTTTCGAGATCTTGCCTTCGCGGTAGACGAAGCTGCCTGCGATCTGCTTGAACTCGAGGTAACGGGTGACATCAGTGTGGACGAGGATCTTGGTGAGCTCTCCTGACGCGATGATGAACTTGGGGACGAGATCGACAGCATAATCTCTGTCGCGGCCCAGCTCAGCCGGGGGAGCCTGATCAGGGCGGAACTTGCGGTAGAGCTGCGTACAGTATTAGCGACGCGATATGCAATCCATTGGGCAGATCGCTTACCTGCGTCAGGTTGAGACTCGCGCTGTCGCCGCCGTAGTAGTCATTACGGTCCATGTGCAGGACCTTCTTACCCTCCACGGACAAGAGGCCGGACAGAATACACTCTGTCAGCCCAGTGCCCAGGACGACGACCTGGAGACGACGGTTAGCGGATTGTCGGGCAGATACTTCCCGATTGTGCGTACATCGTATTCTTCATCCATGATAGCGGGAGTAGAGTGACGAGAGGGTACGAGAGAGGGAAGTAGATGGTGAGCAGAGTAAAGCAGCAGCGGTTGCCAGCCTGAGTCTATAACCGATCGATGCAATTCCCCACGTGGGCGCTTAGGGCGCAGACCATTTCACGTCCTCGTGGTATGCACATGCGGCATGACTAAACTCGGGTATTTCGTTGGATGTATGAAGCACGATTAATTCGTGCTGTATGTCATTTACAATATAAGCGTCTACGATACGTATGAATGGCTCTGCCTCCCGTAAGGTAGGGTGAGGTATTGGGACAATTGAAGGTATAAAGATAAGGAACAAAAACGCCATGATGGTGTGGGTGTGAGCCTACAGTACTGTATTCGCGACGATCGTCCATCTGAAAAGAGGGTATTGCGAAGCCTCGTCCGAGATGCCAATCAGGCCAACCATTGCAAGTCGATCTCAGACCCGGGGCCGTTTGCGTTCATCCTTCGCTATACGTGTGTGGGGAGAATTGCTAGGTCCCGCACTGGAGTCCGTGGATTTGCGCTTCATGGGCGACGACGCCCAAGAGGGTTTACCGCGCTGCTGTGAGGCCAGGCGTTTTCTGGAACGCTTTCTGTATCTCTTGGCTCGGAAAAGCAGCGCTGAGAGAAGCATTGATCAAATNNNCAACAGTACCCCAAGAGATTGGCCTACCGTTCTCATTCCTTCGATAATATTCTGCCCAAGCCTTGTCCGAACGTTGAGGGTACTGNGGTNGTGTTCANGATGAGATGAGCAAAGTTNTGGCGATCAGACACACCTTTCGCGAGAAAGACATCCAGCGATCCTTGCTACTGGTTNCGGCCCAATTCGTATGCCCCGCNATCCATTTTGCGACCACGCGTTCGTCGGTCACCGTGAAGGAATCTCCAGGCGCACCCATTTGACCCTCATCCTCCGTTGATTGCAGATCAGAGCTATAGTTACTTGGTGCATAATCGGCGTCGTCTTGTTCCTGTTCTTCTTCTTCNTCCGACACACCTTCGACTTCTTCGACTTCNGGCTCATCGTCGCGAAGAGCAATGCGAGAGCGCTTCTTGATGATTTGAGCGATATCGAACAGCTTCTCCACGGTAGGGACTCGACTCCAATGATTTCTCCAGGATGCGCTGCTGTGATGAGGAGCCTTTTGATTCGTTGTTTCAGCCGGAAATCCAATCGCTCGANANGGATAGTCACCTTTTCTCCCAGCTGGTCACAAATCTGACTCTTTGTTGTTGCAGGATCGCATTGTAANTCCCAGGCGACGAATTTGATCATAAAATCAGTGTCTTCATCAGTGAACTTATAGCCTTTTTTTGCTTTTCACCACTTCGCTGGGCGGTGAGGGCTCGCGGCTAGGAGGCTCTGGCAGTTCTGCATCAGAGAACATGTCTGGNGGCAAAGACGCAGAAACGCTGTTGATAGTCAAGCGACTGGTAGAGTTTGTGGATGTCGTTGGGGCATGATGAGACGCGCGGCGGAAGGATTTCTCTTTCTTCACTTTGACNTTATCCCGATCTCGCGGGGGCGCNGATGATGAGAACATTGACGCGAAGTTGGTTGGTTTCTTTACTGTTCTCGCNGGACCGTCTGATTGCTCGGAGACGCGTTTATCAATGCGAAATTTGTGTTCCAGGTAGTAATCTTTCCAGAGATTGGCTGCATGGTTATTGACCTGAAAGCAAAATAGAATGGTCAANTCATAAATTGCCTTGCATGGNTGAGAGCGTGCGACATACGCCGTGAAGCGATTCAAGGACCTGCCGGTAGGTAAGGCCATTGCCAGGGCAGGCACGAAGCGCCGCAATGAGGACATCTTCGTCGTTCGGAGACTGACCGACAGGTGTNCTGAATCTGAGAACATCTGATAGAAGGTTTAATGGATTTATGCCAGCAGCCGTGATGCCAGCACCGGAGAAGGCCTGTTGAAAGGCCTGAATGGGATTGAAGCTGGCCATCATCGCATTTTGCATGTTGTTCGAAGACGATGGTTGCTGAGCTTGTTGTTGTTGTTGTTGCTGCTGCTGCTGCTGCTGCTGAGGCTGCTGTGTGACCCAGAGTGGATTTCCTGCAGGCTGTCCAGTAAATGANTGAGAATTTTGTGCCATCATGGCAGCCAATAGCTGGTTCTGTCCAAACCCCGCGAGATTCTGGGGAATCGTCAGGCCGTTCGCTACAGCAGAATAAGCATCTGGAACTGAAGAGGAGTTGGACGCTGAACCAGANTGCAGGAAGTTCGGGTTCATCTTCACNTCTTGATGGTGAAGNGTCACGGGTGGCAAANAGTCAGCTNGCGGTCGACGCGTCGAAAATACTGCTTGCACGATACGGTCACATGGCTCAAGCCAATGCCGGCCAAATAATATTGCTTGCGTCTTGTGCTCTCAGCGTATCGTCATCGAGTTCACTGCATCTCTCGTCTACAGAATATTCGATTTTCGTTTTGTGTTCTTGTCCAAATGCCCAACTGCCGATATCAGGGTTGGCAAACGTAAACGGCTTCTGTTGGGTCTAGGCAAGCTCCATCACATCGCTCCAATCACGAGATCAGCGGGTCCGTATAAGTATACCCCACGGCGGCGGGGGAGGGGTTCCGTTCCCCGCAGAGCTCGCTTTCTGTCGGACCTCATTTCTTTTGACCGTCGTCATGTTTACCCGTCGATCTCCGTCTCTACGTGTCTTGCGAGGCCGTGGTTATGCCACGACGACGACGCGTCCGCCCTTGAGCGGTCTGAATGCTGCGGTCCGGCCTAAGGCAGAGCAGCTGTCGAGGGACTGGAAAGGCACGAGTGCAACAGGCGAAAACACCAAGAACTACATTGGTGGAGAGTTTGTCCAGAGCAAGGCCACGCAGTGGCTGGATGTGGTGGACCCGGTAAGCAATGACCATTCTGTTAGGACGTAACTCATTCTCATGGTTCTGTTAGTCAACCCAAACGCTGCTCACCCGAGTGCCGGAGACGACCAGCGCAGAATTTGAACAGGCTGTTAATGCTGCATCTGAAGCTTTCAAGACATGGGGGAAAGCGTCTGTTCTGACGCGCCAGAAGTTCATCTTCGAGTATGTCTTAGTCCGTGCAAGGGATGTCTCCCAAGTTGACCCTGGCACAGATTGGAGCGTCTTATTCGTGAGAACGCAGATGCTTTGGCTACCAGCATCACTCTGGAACAGGGGAAGACCCTGCCAGGTGAGACGGAGGTGTTAACCGCACGTCTGCAACTCCGGCTGAATTGGTATCCATGCAGATGCGCATGGAGATATACTTCGTGGACTGCAGATAGTTCAACACGCTGCTAGTGCTCCTTCTCTTCTTCTTGGCGAAAAGATTGAAGGTTTGCTTGGCCTTTTCCTTCGCTGGTCGCTTCAGGGCCTAACATAGCTCAGTTAGCAAGGACATGGATACTGAAGTACGCAAGGTGCCGCTAGGAGTAACTGCGGCGTACGTCCAAGTACTACGCTCCGATCGCTCTGTTATGTTGAAATCTCATCTAGCGTCGCCCCATTCAATTTTCCTGCGTAAGTTAACAACCACTTTGTTGAATCGTCCGACCAATTCAGGCATAAATGTATTCCCGCAGAATGATACCACTCTGGTCAATACCCATGGCCACGGTGACAGGCAATACTTTGATCCTCAAGCCCTCTGAACGAGATCCAGGTGCAGCTATGATTATTGCTGAGTTATGCGAGCGCGCTGGTCTTCCACCTGGCGTCCTCAACATCGTACATGGCACGGTCCCCACTGTGAACGCCATATGCGATCATCCGAGCATCCGCGCTATTAGTTTCGTAGGAGGCGACCGTGCTGGCAAGCACATCTATACTCGGTGAATAGATTTCCGTTCTAAAATTGTCGGTGTGATTTATTCATCGCTCTCGGCAGGGGCACTGCAAACGGCAAGCGTGTGCAGTCTAACATGGGTGCTAAGAACCATGCGGTGTTAATGCCTGACGGTTTGTGCATTTCTGTCTTGTGAGCACGGCTAGTTGAAACACCGCTCCTTTCTAGCAAATAAGAACTTGGCTATAAACGCCATCACCGGCGCTGCTTTCGGTGGTATGTTTCCTCTTTTCTTTTCCTTGAAAGCTGTTACTAAAATTATTTTGACGTAGCTGCTGGCCAGCGTTGCATGTCCATCTCAGTTGCGGTGCTTGTCGGTGATGCGCAGGAGTGGATACCTGANCTTATCAGTGCTGCCGCCAAGCTCAAGGTCAGCGGTGGTTTCGAGAAGGATGCTGATCTGTCCGTTGGATGTTCTCATATCATTTGTCGTTCAGCACTAACACCATTTGCCATTCGCAGTGGTCCCGTTATCTCTCCCACTTCCAAGGAGCGCATTCTTCGTTTGATTGCATCCGGAGAGGACGAGGGCGGCAAGGTCCACCTGGATGGCAGGCTCTTGCAAGTTCCAGGATACGAGCATGGGAACTTCATTGGTCCAACTATTATCGAGGCCGGGACCAACACGCAATGCTATCAGTAAGCCGTCAGAAACTTTGTGAACACTAGAGAGAATTCTGACCATTTACTTGTAGGGAAGAGACTTTCGGCCCCGTACTGATCCTACTTCGTGCCGATACGCTCGAAGAGGCTGTCGAGGTCATTAATTCCAACCGCTACGGCAATAGCGCTACCATCTTCACGCAGTCTGGCGCAACGGCTCGTAAGTTCGAGACTGACATCAACGTTGGCCAAATTGGTATCAATGTTCCCATCCCTATACCACTGCCGATGTTCTCGTGGAGCGGTAACAAGGCCAGCGTTCTGGGCGACCTCGGGTTCTATGGGAAGAGGTAGGCCTTGTCTGTGGTCACGCTTGATACCTCGTTAATTGTTCGTCTCATAGCGCGTTTGAGTTCTACACGATGAAGAAGGTACGTGCAAATTGTGACGGGTCAGTCTGATTTCTTACAATCTTGCCTTGCAGACGACAACTAGTTTGTGGAAGGCAGAGGATGCTATCGCGAGTAGAGCATCTGTTAACATGTGACACAGCACTGAGCCCTAGTTGGTCGATTGGAAGTGATCTCTTGTAATCTAGCATTTCGCACATTCAAAGATTGAATGTACAAAACTCTCCGCTAAGGTATATAGTGTGATGAAACACCCACTGACATGATGCTCTCTATGAATCTGCCTTGCCTATCACTTCATCTAAGAATGCATTCGACGACTTTACGCATTGATGATAGATGGTCTCAAAGTCTTTCTGCGGGATTGAGGGTTTGTCAGTAGCCTGGAAGCTCGAGGACGCACATATACTCACGGTGCCTCCATAATATGGGTCTTCAATTGGTTGGTTGTCGAGATACGAGCCCCACAGCTTCACCTCAGCAGTAGAATCTCTCGGCTTGATGCACATGAGATTGCGAAGATTCGACTCATCGGCGGCGAGGATGTGAGTGTATTGGCAGTATTGGCAGAAATCGTCAGGCTTGACTTGTTGCGCCTCGTGTTTGACCGGCGGCACCCTGAACTACGAGGGATGTTTCAGAATCTGGCGAGCCACGAACGACTATATCTGTTCACCAACCTTGCGCAACGTCGCCAATGCTCTGCTCCAGGTACTGAGCTTCAGACGGCATGCGTAAAATAGCATACAGCCTCATCGACTATCGGGCACTTCCTCGAGAAACCCGCGCTTCCTACATATCTCAGCGCCCGGAACCTTTGCTCACCGCGTCTATCGCCCGCACTCTGCCGGCCGCTTCCCGCCTTCTGCCTTCTGCCTTCGCCTTCGCGAACTGCAGATACAGCGCGTGCATGTGAGATCTCGTCCCAGTGCGTCGCGCTCCACTTCGAGTGACCGCGAACCCGATCTCATCACACAGCACGCGCACATCTGTGTGCGGCGATTGGCTCGGTATCTGTGCGTCCAAGGTGGCGAAGTCGTGCTGAGATTCGGTGTTGTGCGGCGTGCAGGGCTGTGATAAACGCCGTCGATCCCATCCCCACCGAGTCGGATGGGACCATCGCCTTGAGGAACTGGCGAAGATCGCATTTTGTCTCCCCAGCTTCGCACGCCGGGGGTGGTCGACACTCAATGAAAGTGCCATTGGGCAGCAAGACTGGAAACGTGTCGATAAGTAACAAAGTTCGCATTGCAGATGGTGGCGTTCGATATGCCGTACTTCCGCACGTCTCCGCACGGTGGTATATACTTCCCTGCTCCTGCGTGCATGTGCCGCAGAGGATGACTGCTTCAGGACAGACACTGTGGAGCCGGCAGGCTTTGAAAAGAGCCGTCCTGCTAGCATTAGCAATGGTCGTGTGATGAGCAGGCAGGCCTTTCCGTCCCTGAGCGTAGATGAGTGCCCTGCCATAACCGTGTGTGAATGGCGAATTGGCCCATTCTCCTGGAAGCAGCTAGGGCGTTTTGAGCCCGCGAAAGCATGCACGACAAAGGACAAAAGACACTAACTCGGAAAGTGCAAGCCTTGAGGCTTAAGCTTATCAGATCATGCTCACGGTGAGGGGACTGGGACGGCCACTTCGGGCAACGGTTTATTTGGAGGTCGACGTTTATCCCTCCGAAACCACGCTTTCAATATTGACCCATATCATTGATGCTTTTACTAAATTTCAGACCACTGGAGCATCAGTCGACTGACGTCGTTACCTGCGAGTCAATTTACGAACGACTCGCCTTAGAGCAACGGTTTCCCTGGAAGTTGACGTCCATTCTCTTGTTCACTTCGAGATCACGTCGCCAAGTCGAACAATATCATCGACGCTGCTAATAAATCGCAAAAGCCTGGAGTATCAGTCGACTGATGTCGCCACCTGCAAGTCCATTGACGAAAGACCCACCTCAGGCCATTCAAAACCACTATGCTCGCCCCATCATATTTTGAAGAAAAATCACTGATGCATTCTTCATCATAGGACCAGATGGGGCCATATACATACGGGAATACAAGTCTCTTGTGACGACCATTTGAGTAGAGATCCCGGATCAAGCTTATCAGCAGCGGAGCACCCGGTTGCGGCGTCGTCCAAGGCACAACAGCTTGTGGGGGTAGCGGATCAAGAGGCTGCGTCATAATCCAGATATCGCTCGTTTACAGAGTCGTAGCTGCACTGTAGGCTTGAGCATACCTCTCCGTCGGCGGTGATGGTGTCGTCGAGCTGAATGCATCAGAATGATACGAGCCTTCATGGTTGGGACCATCGTCGTCATTCTGCCTTGATTATAGGTCGTATGAGAGCATTATTTCCACGAAAGGGCAAGCAATAGCGGCCGGGGCCGTTGCATATGCAGAATGGGCGCGGAGCGCGAGGACCTGCCAGATCCGGACCTGGCTATCGTGACCATGTATGGACGCTTACCGGAAGTAATAGATTCTTTTCTACTGAGCCAGTCCGGTCCAGCCCAGTCCATCACACAGAGGTGAAGCTGTGAGCCAGACTCTGGTGTTTCTAGCATGCTCGAGCTCGCGTTGCCTTGGAGTCGGAGTCGTCGTGGACGAGCGTCGGGAAAGGCGCCGTTGCTTTGTGATCAACGAGCCCAGATCTAGATAACGTAAATCGGGGACTGAAGGCACCGTTGCGCCGAACTGGTGGACATCTGCTGTATCAGCTCCGGACATTGGACAACAATTGGGAAAACAATAAGAGACTCATGATGCATGACCTGTCTCTCACATGCTCAATTGTCTCTCCTCCCCTCTATCCTTGCCTCACCCCACCACGTTCCTTCAGGGTGATCAGTGCTCGTACTCCCTAGCACTGCCCAGGTTCGAATTCCTATTCTCTAGTGGGCCTACGCTTCATCGTACGTACAGTGGGCTCGTACCATTCTTTGGAGTGATGTCAATATCCAGCTGATGTCTTTCTTTGTTGTAGAAGCATATTCAACTACGGCGACTGTTCGCCTCGAGGCGTTGCACCGATCTTTGGCGAGCTTGGGCCTTCATCAAGAGACGGGTTCAAAAGCAGTTTAGTTATCAGTTAGCTTCCGCGCCGGGACAGAAGTAACCACCCTTTGATACGCACGGTGATAGAGGCGTTTGTTCCGCAAGATGTCGATGACGGACGGCTTTCCGGTAAGGGCTCTTTCTCTGCGACCCTGAATTGAGTATTGAACGCATACTGAATAGGTGTTCACCCCTGGCATCCACGAACCCGGACCACCAACGGGCGATGTAAGTGGAGTTCATTTTCAATGCGTTCAGTGGATTAAAATTTTTTAATTAGTACTACAAACGAGCTGTTTATCGCTCAGCTCCGTCAGCCTTTGACGTCGAAGTGCTCGAACCTGCAAAGATAGGTGAGCAGTGCACATCGCTAGCTAGCTCTACTACGAGCCTTACACTGAGCCTCCCATGCAGGTGGCGCATACTGCTATGGAATGCGGATATGCCCCATTACTTCCTCTGCTGCATCTATCAGATCAAGCATGATGTTGACAGACTACGTCATTTGGCGGCGTTGGGAAGATTGCCTCTGGTTCCAAGACATACTCGAACAAGAGTATGGGATCAAGTCCAGTGAGAAACGGAAACGACTTAGTGCAGGAAAGGGAGTGAAGAAGAACGGAATGTATATTCATGACTGCGCCGCCTCGTTCGAGTCCCTTCCTCCAGGTCCCGACCCGAAGTCCATCGCGAAGGACGTCCACGAGCATCTGCCGCGGCTCTCTAAGAAGGGCACGCTGTTCCGTCCCAGCCAGGCGACTATCGGACAGCGGCATAGAGAGTTCTCTAACCTCATTTACTCTCTTTTCCGGCCGGACGTCCCTGTTCTAATCAGAGAGCTTAGGGATGATCGTGTCGTGCGCGACTTCTTCGGTCACTGGAGACGAGATCAGGACATCGCACGAAAGACCAAGGGCAAAATCAACGCCATTTCGACGAGCCATATCTCGACATACTTCTCTTCCTCGACTGCATCCCTCTCTTCTTACTCTGATGTTCCTCGCTCCATTCCGCACTCTCCCGTATCACCGACGAATCGTTATTCTATCTCAAGTGGCTCGCAAACTGCAGGAGATGGTAGCGAGATGGCCTCAAACTTCTCCGAAGTAGAGGTTGCCTCCGTAGGCACGAGATCACCGCCATCAACTGCATCTCCTCGTTCCACAGGGTTCCCTAGTAACGGTTCCTCCGCAAACGTTGGCGACAAACATCTGCATCCCGCATCAAGTACTTCTCTTCCAGGGTCGAGGTCGCCCGGTGCCTTGCCACAACAGAAGTTAACCCGCCCCTCGAAGCATGCGAAGCCTCAATCCCCCAAGGACAGGCCTGCATTTGACATGGAAGAGGACTTCCCACTCTTCTTGTCTAGTTCCACACGAGAAGGTGTTTCATCCGGGAAGCCCAACATCCTCTCACCGAGACCTGTTCGACCAGCTCGTGGCCTGGAGGCGTTACCCGAAGATCACGAGCTAGGCTCGCCCCACGAGCGGTCCGCCACGCAGGACAGGCTGCGTCCTCCGCCAACTGCAGGGAGAAGGCGCTCCCACTCCGCGTCGGACGCGGTAAACCCTCATCGCGCCACTCCGCCCAGCAATCTAGGGACCAGACACAGGGTATCCGCAGACGACCCCGACTTGCTCGCGCGCCACATGCAGCGCCTCTCAGTATCCATCCCCGAAAGCGTCCACACGCCCGACAGAGGTACCCCCGGCCGTCGGTCGCCCACGGCGCCCAGCCTCGCGCCCGACCGCCCGTCATCCATCGCGCTCTCCACGTTCTCCTTCCACATAGGCTCCGGTCGGTCCTCCCCGCCCCTCGCCTGCAGCACACACTCACGCGCCTCCCCCACCCCCTCAGATTTGAGTGCTGCATCGGTCGAGTTCGACCTCCCGTTCACGCCGCAGACCGCGCAGGGAGAGGAGTGGTTC
>SFCI01000260.1:0-27688 GCA_004681135.1 Hericium alpestre | reverse complement strand
TCTGCAGACGGTGCACAGAGCGCGGCTGAGGCGGCGGGGTCATCCTGCCTGCGCGGACGCCTGTTGGTCTCGGTGTGGGCATGGGTGCGCCGAGGCCGGTGGGGGCGCAGGAAGAGGAGGGCGAGGGTGAGGACGAGATGTTGCCTGCTATGGCCGACGACGATTACTCGGCGCAGCTGTCGTGGCAAAGCCAGTCAAAGGACAATCTCAAGTGCGTTGCTTTGGCCTTGTGCTGTGGCCACGAAGGGTCTTGTTTAAATGATTCACTGACGGGATGTGCCTCTAGAGTACTCATGGAGAACTTGACCGCGGAGCAGTACGAACGATTCGAGGCTTACAGGCGGCACGCGCTGCCTAAGCAAGCCGTGCGCAAGGTCAGTGCTCATGATTCTCCCAGCATTGCTCCTTGTTCACATATCGTCCAGGTGATACAGCAAACCGTTGGCCAGCAGGTCTCACAACCTGTGGCCCAAGTCGTCGCAGGTATTGCCAAAGTCTTTGTCGGCGAAATTGTGGAAAAAGGTCCGTCTTCTCCCCCGTCTCACTGTTGTCCGTTCAGTAACTGATCTCGTTTCCAGCACGTGAAGTCCAAGAGCGTCGCGGCGACACCGGTCCTCTCTCGCCAGATCACCTCCGCGAGGCATATCGGATGTATCAACAGGAGACAGGCCGCGTGGGTGCAGCAAGGCCGCTGAACGGCAAACGCCTGTTCAATCGATGACAGATTCACGCCTATCTGTACGATTATTGCTGCGTTTTTGTATTTTCCAGACAAGGCTTCGTTGTGCTGAATCACACCTGTGCCTAGTCCATGACGTTCTACTACTTATAGCTCGCACTTTGCAAACCTCCAAATGTCCTTTTCAGCGTAATATTCTGAATCTCCTTGCGACTGTTCGATCGAGGCATGCCCGCTCGACGCCGAGGCCTCGAGCGTAAGTTGGTTCTAAACATACCGCAAAGCGCTTGAGCATCATCATAATATATGAAATCATTAAGCGCCGTGGGGGAACCGTGTAACTTGGTCTGCAGTTTTTGGTCATCGTGAGCAAAAGCTACCTCTCCCGACTTGACCCAGTACGTACTTATTCCTTGCCCGCGGAACTTTGCCCATTCCGAATGGTTTCATCTTCTGTTGTACTCAGCATCATTACGCCAAGTGCTCCTCATGATCAGGACGTCGGTGATGTACATTGTATAAGCGAGGCGCTGCGCTCTTTCGACTTCGCCTAATAGGCTATCTCGCAGGTAGAGTGCCGAAGCTGATCACCAACCACGACCACTTAACATGGCCAACTCGTTCCCCGCCATGCCCTTCGACCTAGGACCTCTCGTCAACAAAGCGCGCCTTCTCCTCCCTCTGCCGCTCCTGCACCGTCTTNACCTTCGTCGTCGGGCTCTCCGGGCGGTTTCCCTCCTTGCGCACGACCTCCGTCTCCAGCGTCGCGAAGTACTCCTGGTTCTTCTTCGTGTTCGCGCACGTGATGGCCTTCAGCGCGACCGCGCTCATGGCGGGGAAGGTCCCCGCGTCGGGCTTGGTCGGGCGACGGCGAGACCCTCCGAGCTTCAGCTCGGGGAGAGGCTGTTCGGGCCGGGGCGATTTCCGCGTACGGGTGGTGCGTCGCGTGCCGGTGAGAACTTCGTCGATGAGGGGGCTTTGGGGTGGCGGTGGGAGGGAGATGGGATCTGGGGAAGGGCGGATGACGTCTGGCGATGAGAACTGGAAGAGGGATCTGTGTGCGGGGGATGATACAGGAGAAGCCTCGTCGATGACGATTGGCGGAGGCTCTGGGGAAGAGCTCAAGGCTGGTGAAGATCGGGGTGAGTTCTTTGCGTCCCTTAAAGGACGTGAGGGATTAGATTCTCGGGTAGATGTAGACGGTCCAGCTTGGGGAACCTCAAGTTCCTTTGAGGATGTTGCAGGGGGATTTCGATGTTTGAAGACATCATCCGTGACCTTTCTCATCTGCATGACCGCCCGCCGCTTCTTTAAGGGACTGGTCACTGGTGGGGGTGCTGCAGATGTGGGTGCTGGTACCCGTTGCTGGATCTTCGACCCAAGCATCCCTACAGCTTGACGCATGACAATAATCTGTGGCTGGGCTGGCGAGGAAGCTACGGGATTCTCTGGAACCCGTTTCCGCTTGAGCGGCGAGGGTGGGGCACCTCCGTCGCTCGAGCTGCCGGCTCGGGAGAGGCCAGGCATTTGTGGATTACTGCTATCATCTGACATACTGCTGCCGCTTCCTGTCTTGACCAAGCGTCCAGGTTTGACCTTGCAAAACGATATCATCAGCCAGAATACAAATTGACGGACAGCGATAGACTCACAGCGATGTTGTTAACTGGCATTCGCTGGGAGCGTGAGAGCTCTACCAGCTTGTGTTGCGGTTCCTTGCCTTTGGGTGCAGGGCGCGCATACGGCTTGGCACCGATACGAGGGATCCTACTGCCTGCGGCAGAGGAAGGCTGGCGTAACGTCACCTTCGATGGACTCGTCGAGGGCGCGGCTGCAGAGGCCTTGAATGCGGTCGACGAAGGCTCGTCTTCCTCCGCAATGGCTTCAGGAAACTGGTCTGCGCGGATGGGAAACGGCAGAACAGTCTTGGGTCGCATAGACACAGGGCCGGTCAGCTCAGAATCAGACATCGCCTTTGACGGTGGCTTTGTGAAGGCAGGCTTCCGAACAGACGGAGGCTCCACAGAGCCGGTGCGCATCGTCGGTCTCATAGGCGAACCTAACTGCGAAACCTTCATCGAGGGAGAGGGAGATGAGACCGGTATTCGTTTCGCGGGGCTACGGTTAGGATTATTTGGTGGTGGACGCGAAAAGACAGGTCGGGTGAAGATTCCGGAGTCCAGAGACTGTGACGAGCTGCCTGGCCTGGAGGCACTGGCAAGTTGAGGGGCTTTCAATGGTGATATCGGTTTGTGAGCGGAGGCCTGTGGTACGGGCACGCGTCGAGCAGGCGTGCGCGATGGGTCATGTATGGTATTGAGGAATTTGGCAGGAGACGAGGCGCCGTTGGTCAGTTGAGGGCGTACGGGACTTTGAGAAGGCGGCGGCCGCTGTACGTTCTGAATCCTTCGCTTGGGCGATGGCGACGGCGACGGCGGAGTTGGCTGGCGTGGAGGGGTGGAGAAGAGTTCAACCCCCGGGAAGTGCAGAACGGTCGATGGACCTGGGGCAGGTGTCTCACCTACCGGAAGTGAAGGATCCGACGCCAGCGATAAAAGATTCGACAGAACACCGGTAGACGTTGGTGATAGGGAGCCCAGCTCTCTGACTGCATTGATGCTGCTCTTTCTTCGCGATTTGCGTGTCGGACTAGCGGGAACGTCCTGCTCCTGAGGATTCTGATTTCTGGCGGGGCTCGGAAAGGGACGTTTGACCGGGGGGGCTAGTGGTGATTTGCTTCGCCGGCTCGGCGAGGATAAACGCGGAGATCGTCTTAAGATGCGAGACGGGGTTGGGGTGACGATGAGGCCTGAATTATTAGGCAACGAAGGACGCGTCGCAGGGGGATTCGAGGCCTCAGGGTCGCGTGCATTACCATTATTTAAGGCTGAATTGCTAGCAAATGGATTCTGCGAATTCTCCTCTGTTAAGCCTATGCTGAGGACATGTGCCGCGCTTGCTCTCTTGTTGGCCCTGACCGGCGAAGGAGACAGAAGGTTGACTTGGTGATGCGCGCCAGGAGATGATGGGCCAGCGTTCGTCTGCAAATCGCCAATAGGAGAACTGTGGCAACCGGCGCCCCATTTAACATGAGGGCCGCAGGAATGGAGTCGAAAGATATCAGGTCTTGGGGATTCGACTGTGACTGAGGTGCAGGCTGAGATCTATCGTTAAAAGGGAAAAGGGGAGAGGTCGGCTCTTCCGACGCGGGGATCGGCAATAGAATGCGAGCCTCTGGATCTCGAGTTTCGGAGTCGGTTGGGAAGGATATGTCTACCAGACGTTCTTGATCGTGGCTTCTGGGTGAGGTACTTAGTTGTTCCATGGGAGGTGGAGGAGATGGGTTGTCGTGCGCGCGTGAGATCCTGTTCGCAAGAGCAGAAGACGGCTCGGCTGTCGAACCATCCACAATCAGATATCAGACAGCACAGGGGCTCGTGATGTGCATGAGGTACTCACCATCCTCCAATGAGATCTCAGNTTCCGGAGTGACCTCCTCAGACACATCCGGGTTCCCTCCGTCCACGATCAGTTCCACATCCTCGAGCTCCTCGTCGTTCTCCGAGGACACGCTTTTCGCAGGCGGTGGCAGCAGNAACGGATTCTGCANCTGATTTATCGAGGGANCAGTGGTAGACAGACGACNAGATCGGCGACGGGTAGCCTGCGATGCGAATTTCTTCTCGGGGGACTGAAGCGGCCCAAAATAGACTCGTGCAGCGGGATTGTTGACCTCGTCTTCGGAGCTGANNTCGTCTTCGATGGCGACGGTGTTTCCCTCGTCTAANAAGACGTCCTCAGGTGTGTCGGGGGGCATGGGGAGNGGAAAGCTACTGACTGCACGTTGCTGCACGCAACGGCGAGGTCGGTGGCTTGTTCAACGCGTCGCATCACGTGGTTGAGGTGAGTNCTAAGCGCCCGTCGGGCCGCGTCCGGTCCANGGAGCGAGCGCACTCGTTCTTAGATCATAATAGATGCGATGAGCAGCTTCAGTCGTGAGTTAGCTCANCTAAGGAAGCGATTGACACGTTTCAGTCTGGATGTAGAGATAAAATAAAGTTTTCATCGAATTTACGNAGACACTACAGTAGCCGACGGGGAAATAGCAATCATACAGTCGCTTCATGAAGCCATTCTACATTTCCAGCACGAAATCGATTTGCTCGAAAAATGGTGATTCAAAGCAACGCGCCTTTACTAGAGGGATNNTAGCGGATGAGGAGCATCTGGTTGGTGATACGCTAGTAGCGGAGACCAGAACCAGCAGAGACATATTCCGCGTCAGACGAATAAGAGGCAGCAGAATTGGAGTGCAGTGTCCCAGATTGATCCTTGACGACNGGCTTGAGCTGGATAAGATAAAGTTATCAGCAANAAAATCATTTTCAGAAGAATGGAAANGCCATGCCTCGTTGGCACCTTCGTCCATCAACCGANGAAAACGCCTCCGTCTCCGTCGCGTCCACAATCGACCTCGACCTGGGCTCTGCCCTGCCCGAATTTCGGTCGACGCTGGTGGGACTGGAGTAAACGCGAGACCTTCCGGCATCCGTCTCGCTCATCATGNTTTCGNGGCGCAAATTCTGGAGGCGAGGACGCTTGTGCGCGAAGCCGTCATCGGAGCCGCGATGTCTAGATGTATAATCGGCGCCATAGTCGTCTCTATCGTCTTGCACCCTTTCCGAATCGNACTTGCGTTTAGGAGGACCTGCACGCGCGATTTCGACGGGCGGTATCTTGTGAAGAGCTGCCGTCACTTGAACCTCGATGTCCCTTCTTAACCGCGACAGCGCTGCTTCGAGCTCCGCATCGATGGCGCGAACCGCCGCCTTCACAAAGGTTTCGAGGACGTCCTCCCAGATATGCCCGAGTCTCTTGAAGTCGGCTTGGACTCGTTCACGATACTTGGCATGGTTGAGGATAATATCCGCGAGGGTGGGGTTCACCGCGGCTGCAGCGGANGGGGAGACTTGAGACAAAGTANTAGAGAGTTCGTTGTACGTCCGGAGCTTCTCTTCGTGCGCATCGCTGGCTGCCGTATCCTGCACGGCTCGGTTGAGCATCCTACANTAAGGCATTTCATAAACTGCGACGAATCCAGAGGAGGCTAAGACGGACTTCGCTATGGTTCGAAACATTTCAGTGATACTTTCCGCAAATTTACTATCGCTNGGCGGCTTGTCTTCGGCCACTGGGGCACGGTGGTGTGACAATTTAGCGGAGAANTCNTCGAACCGCTTAATGGGCAACGAGGAACGATTGGCATTAAAATGGTCNCTGTGCTTTCTGCGAGCATGTTCATCCTGAAAATATGCGCATTTAGCGGGTCATATAATCCACAAGCGATTGATAGTCACATGAAGCAACTTCGGAGGGNTCGCACGCGAATACGATAGTACCCTGGTCTCCGCTGTCCTCGGTGGATGGGAGTAGCGATCTTCCCGATGAGATCGAGGATCCTGGCTGTATGCGGCTACTCGAGGTGTCTGTGCACGATATTCGCCTGGGCCTGAGGCGGACCGATGNTGGTCGTTATCATCCCCAGANCTACGGCGNAATGCCTCGNTTTGAGGAGCCAGGACGGAGGGACGGCGAGGAAGATCACGTCGATCCGAGGCAGAGCTGGCACCAACGCTGCGCCCATCCCTGTCCACCCATGGCTTCCGAGAATGCGGAGAAGCCGCCTGCTGCCATTGACGATCGTTGGGGTGAATGAAGCTGTGTCCTTCAGGTTTTAGAGGGTGTCGCGGTACGCATATAGACTACGTACTTGCAGCGATCGCCCTGCTCGCAGTACGGTCGGACAGGCTTTCCTCGGTCGTCAAAGTACTGCGCAACAAGATCAANCGTCAGGATGACATGTCGGATATGCGAATGACACGACGGACTCACCCTGCATCGTACGCTTTTATAACGCGACATGGCCGGGATAGAGGTTGAATGCAAAAGGGAAGAGATGGATTTCCATCGCTCGCGCTTTATATACAAATACTCTGACATCCATACACCTCGATACCACCATCCACCCTTCTTTGAAACAGAAGCACGAAATCTGACGGATGCGGAAGTGCTCTTACCGGATTTGCACATAGTAATAATGATCAGAGCGACCGAAGTCGCTGATGTTCAAGGCAATGTCTGTGTTGAGCTGTACGTTCAGGCTTGATTGAATGACGATCGGACCCAAATCCTCGACACTAGTTAAGCAAAGCTCGTCCAGCGACAGCGGGCGGGCTGCGATGTCGACAATGAGCAACCTGCACACCTCGCCGAGAATCTGATGGTATCTCGATACTGAGACCGTGCCAGCGACTGGAAATCTTGTTTTATCAGCTGCATGTTCGGGCCGTTTGGAGATGGTAAATGGGGGTGGTGGTCGAAGTCAGAACAAGGACTTGCCGCCATCACTTGTCTGAGGGAGTGTATAGTGGTGCGCCAAACCCTAGGAGCCACGGAAGTCCGAATTCTTCTCGACGTCGACCGGCGACCCCCGGCGCAGCCTCAGACCGGCTCTCATGAGCTAAATGACATCGTGCACGTTGCTTCCCCTGCCATACGGTGCGATGATTAAATACCTGCTTTTGCACTCTTCTTTAACGACGTTCAACCAAGGGAGACATGATCCCCAGCACGGCATAACACCAGACTAGTCTTCTTCCCGAACGTCCTCTCTGCACTGTTTCCCTGAGTGGAAACAACGAAGCACCGTCAAATTTCAACATGGGATCGGCTTTGAGTACACGTTCTCTCACCAATAATGTCCCAAAGATCTACTATGCAGAAAAGACCGCTACCTTCAAGCTGAACGGAAAGGAAGATCTGACGTCTCTTCGCGAGTTCATATACACCAAATGCCCGAGTCTGTTCCAGCCATTTCGGCCTGCGTGGTGGTTGTCTGGGTGAGTGCCACGTTCATCCGAGAAGCAGAATATTTACTCATGAATGGTAAAGTGGCCACTTGCAGACGTTATACGCTGCTGTTGGCGATTTCAGCAAAGTGGACAAAGTTGTGTACGACAGGTCTGTGCCGCGATTTGCCGTGCGCGCTGCACTCTCGCTCATCAATCCAACAGGAAATTGATTCGTTTGAGAGACGGAGGTACATTGTGGGTATTCTTTAAGCGAACGTTGTGCTGTTATCAAATCTGAGATTCAATGCTTGCAGAGGACTGGATTTCACTCCCCCCGCGAATGGGAGAGTTATCCCTGACGAGACACCAATTGTTGTTGTCTTACATGGCTTGACCGGAGGTATGGCTATCTTCGCACTGTGAGGATTTGACTGATGACTCGCAGGTTCTCACGAGTCGTACGTTCGAGCCGTCTTAAATCCCGCAGTCACTCCTCCGGAAGAGGGCGGGCTAGGTTACCGAGCAGTCGTAGTCAACTTTCGAGGCTGTAAGAATACACTGCCTGTCCAGTCACAAGATGCTTAGAGTTCATACAGGTGCTGGCGTCCCACTGACAAGTCCGCAGCTATACTCTGCGGGCCACACCGACGATATCCGATCTGCTTTAACGTATCTTGCTCACTTGTACCCGAAAGCGCCAATGCTCGGGGTTGGATTCTCGCTCGGTGCCAACGTTCTGACAAGATACCTCGCCCAAGAAGGCAAAGAGAGCCGTTTAATCACCGGATGCGCTCTGGCTTGTGTATGTCTACTTCCATTCCACGATCCCACCATTTGCTGAGTGCTCCCGAAGCCATGGGATCTCGTTAGGAACAGCGAAGCGTCAGTAATCTACGAGCCATGTGGCTCAGTGGTAGACTGACTTCGTCCATCAGGCTACAGAAGGGGTTCCTTTCGCGAAACATCTATTCCCGCAGCATGGCCTCTAACTTGCAGACGCTCGTCCGCCGACACCTCGAGTCTATAGCTGAGTTCCCCGACTCGCTCCTCGCAAGGAATGCTCCCGAGGCCCTGTCCATCAAAAACATACCACTGAAAGACTTCGATTCACGGATCACCGGCGTCGCAGGCGGCTCCTCGCCGCCGTTCCCGTTCGCCACCGCGAACGACTACTATGTCTGGGCGTCGACGCACGAGCTTCTGGATGACGTGAGGGTGCCGTTCCTGACGATGAACGCGGACGACGATCCGATCGTTGTTGAGGTCCCAGTCGACTCGTTCACGAACAGCTGGGTCGCGATGGTTGTGACGCGCGGCGGAGGCCATCTTGGATGGTTCGAGCAGGTGGGGTGGAGCTTTGAGGTGAAGCGGTGGATGAGCAAACCGGTGATTGAGTGGTTGGGAGCGTGCGGCGAGGGGTTGGCTATTGAGCATCGCAGAGAGCCTCCGTCATTCGATGCTGATGGCTGGCTCGTAGAGCGCGATCGGTCGGACTTAGGCTGCAAGGAAATTGGAGAAGGCGGTAGAGTTGAAGGTGCGGAGGGTCAAGAAGGGATGATAGCGGGATTGTGATCACCTCCGGGGATGTAGACGATATATCAGACATTTTAGACCAATTTTAGACCGCATTTGCTCTGTCCCCGATGCGATGGTACAGCGTGTTTGGTGTGATGAATGAGTGGAATACAATCAAGTGGAAAAATACATTGGAAACAACAAGTACTTCAGTCGCTATCGCTGAAATGTACACGATCGTCGTCTTCTTCGTCTTCCGATTCTCTTCTCCTTTCATATTGACTAACGTCCACAGAAACAGTACCTTCCTCCATGAACGTGTCGTCCGACGTTGCTAAGTTCTTATCGCGCTCGAACAATTGACGGCCTAGGATAAGATCGGTCAAGGCTAAGTCATGATGGTGAGAAAATGAGTGCTTGCCTGACAGTCGGAAGGCGATCTTTTTGTACTCATCCTTCTCTTTCTGTGTAAGGCTTTTTAGCCTCTCCTCCTCCTCGCGTTGCTTCTTGATGGCAATTTTCTTGTCAAATTTGGCCTTCCATGCTTGGAAGGACTCGGGCGTCACTGGGGTGCCTCTCGTGCGAGCTTCCTCTTCCTCTAGAGCCTTGCGCTCTTTGTCCATAGCTTCTTTCATCTTGCGCTCCGCCCTCGCCCGGATTAAGGAAGAGAGCTCTTCCCTGAGGTACGACACGACGGTGAAGGTCATGGCCATCCCGAGATTCTCTTCGCCCTACGTCACGTCGAGATTAATCAGTGGTCAGACATGACATTGCGAAGGGACATACTACAGCGCGCATGCCATCAAGCAGTCCTGTGGTCTCATCTTCCTCGAGTTCGCCTTCAGTGGCTTCGAGCTCTAGAGTAGGCAGGGCATCTGGGTATTCGTCTGGATATTGGACGGCCAACTCGAGCTTCACTATCTTCAATTCAGCACTGCAGTACTAATGTGCGCAGCTACACCCAGCCCTGGCACGTACGCGATTCGGGTCCATCTGATGGATCCTCGGGCTCTACAGCGATCTTGATTTCCCTTTCGGATAACTCTTACTATGAGCCTCAGTTTTGCGAAAAGACGTGCACGGATGGTGATACGGACTGGTGAACTCCTCGGGGTAGATCGATTCGAGGACCTGGCATTCATGCTCAGAATGACTCGGCTTCATATACTGGTGAAATAAAATTCCGCACCTCAAACTCCTCTAATAGGACGTCAGACGACATGAAGGCTGTCGACAGGTCGCAAGGCTGCTTGAGCTTTCAATGCCATCGCAGACTCGGAGGATGGTCTCAAAACGACATGGGCGGCTCACGGCCCGGCCGGCCACCGGCCGTGTACATTGTTTCCGAAGCGTTTGCTCTGGCAGCTTGCCGACGTCTTCAGCCTCGAGCTCACCATCTCACCGCGACTGCGACAAATCTCCAGCCAGCGCATCTCACCAAGCGAGTACACACGCGCACCAATGCAGTCTATCGCGGCTCGTGCATCCTGCATGTTCAGGAGCGGCGTTCTCTCCGCACGGCCAACAGTCACGGCCCCGTCTTCTCTTCGCCAAGCTATCCCCACTTCACAGTTCTCCAAACGCTCATTTGCGGATGCACCCCAACAAGCTACTAAAGACGCCAGTCCCGGCTGGGACGTTCTGGCGAGGCTTGCGAGGCCACCTCGCTATCTTCGGCAGCCGCAGACGCAACTCGCTCCTGCCGATCTCTGGGCGAGCAGGAGTGAACACAACCTGAAAAACATGCCTCTCGAGCCCAAAGACCCATATGCGGGTACGACCGCCACGCACGATATCACGCTCGCCCCTTCTGACATACCATTTGCGCAGGGCGGAGTGTGCCAGTGAGGCACGGCCAGACGGCAGCCGCGTTGTCCGAGCTGCAGCGCATCTTGGGTCGCAACAAGGTCCAGCATGAACTGAGGATGACGGCACGCCACGAGAAGAAGGGATACAAGCGGAGGCGGCTGGCAAGTGAAAGCTGGAGGCGGAATTTCGCAAATGAGGTAAGAGCGCGTGCACGCCTTTCTCTAACCGGTGTCGCTCAAAATGTCTCGCTAGGTGCGCAAGAAGGTGAAGCTTGTGAGAGAAATCCGCGCTCGGGGCGCATGATGCTTGTCGGCTAGACTACACACCTGCGTTAATATATCTCTACTCCGTCTCTGCAATAATCTTACCTGGATCGATCTCACCACGTCGATTGGCAAAGCATGAACCATGTCCGAGGCTGCTGTGTGGAGAGGCTCGAAGAGTCCCTGTCCTCATGTCAGGTGAGACTTCTAGTTAGTTTGATGGACTCGTTCGAGTCCTCGACGCTGATCTTCAGTCCTGCATGCAGAAGTCTCCACATCCACTAGGCGCCTCACGGTGCAGCTAGGCTGGAACGCCTTTCGTGAGTTCCTGCTTCACCACGGAGGATGAAAAGCCCCCGCCTTCGAGCTATTGGATTTTTCAGTGTTCATCACATCGGCCTCCAGCTAGAACCACCGAGTGTGGGGAATGGCATGGCTTCATATGAGATAGCTGGAACCAGTCATCCAGCTTGACGTCCGGGGCCGCGATATGTGCTTTGAGAATCTCGATGAGTACACGCCCTTTTTTATCACTAATATCGCGAATCCATCAACTGCCAAAGCCACGTTTACCTCGCGCACTGGCCTCGTGCAATACACGCTGGCTGGATATTCTACAGAATTTTCGTGATTCTTCACAATTGTGCAGGAGCTCTGCCGCACAGTGCTCGCCCTTCACGCGTTCACGCGCCAGTGGTGGCCAACAAGGATATTTCAGCGCTCTCGTGCATCGCCCCAAGCCTAATTTCGATCGACACTCGTTGGGATCGCACTTTCCGGGGCTTCATCGGCCGGCTTGGTGAATATAGGGGCATGCATCGATCAACTCTGTGGGGGTGCCGGGGTGAATCGTCTTAATGTTAACCAACTTCCCGAGTTCTTCTGCATTTGACCGCTCGGCAGCAGGGCGTCATGCAAGGCATCTGGCCATTGATCTTCCCAAAAGGTAAACGATATCCCAGAGATTACATTGCCCTCCTCCAGCATGTCGTGTATCTGGAGCATGAAGCCAT
Source organism: Hericium alpestre (assembly GCA_004681135.1). Taxonomy (NCBI): domain Eukaryota; kingdom Fungi; phylum Basidiomycota; class Agaricomycetes; order Russulales; family Hericiaceae; genus Hericium; species Hericium alpestre. The sequence goes on along the minus strand of SFCI01000260.1, from coordinate 15,558 downwards.
TGTATTGGTTACGATTTGGATGTGCGCACGGCATGGCGGGCAATCGAGACGCAACTCGCGCGACCAGCATTGCAGCCTCGTATTCTTGGGACACGCAAGGCGTCGTTATAAGAAAGTGGGCCGCTTGTGGGTGCGTTCTCTCAAAAATTGCTTTCAACCCTCGGTATCTCTAATCGCTTTTTAATCACGGGCTTCTGCAACGCAGTTGTTTCCCTCATGTGTCATAATGTTAGCTTGACTCTTCAGAGCGTCAGGTCAGGTTCTGATCTTTGACATAGATTATCGACGGCCGATACCATACGATCTGCGGACACTTCGTCTCTATGTCTACCCGTGTCCAAGACTGCCTCCGGCCGAACTGCCTCTTCAGCGCGAGACATATCCATCTAACAGGTACGTTCTCTGCACCTCTCTCACGAATACCTCGCTCATCGGATTTCCAGGGTGTAAATCGCCAGCGTGCACACGAATGATGGCGCTGCCGGTCCGAAATCCCATCCGAGTCAGTGAAACGAAGTGTGGCCCTTGCATGCAGCGGGAGCGTGAGGTGGCCATCGGATTACCATGACGTCGGACTCCGGTGGACAGGATGTCAAGGTGGCTTTTATGGTCTGGGTTTGCGTCTGGCCGGATGGCAATGGACGCAGTGGTATATGGCCTCGCTCTTCCTCATGCATCGTCTCTGCTATGTACACGACTTACTTATTACTACACTTAGACTTGGCATCTGTACACTTAGTTCACATCACACATTTTCTCGTCTTTGTGTCCTACACTGTATACATATTCATCGTGCATGGTGTACCGCTCTCACTCCGATTTGATGTAGTTTCACAGCCTCCTTTCTTCACAGGCCCTTATGTATTCTCGCTCGCCTTCATTATCTTAAAGGGGCACAAGGCTTAATTATTGGTGCTCGACAGGAGCGCGCGATGCTTTGAGCGAGGTGTCAAATGAGGAAGGTGTTGTTGTTCGCGTCGCGACGACGTCCGCGCTTGTTCATGCTTTCTCCACCTCCCTTGTCCGCTTGAAAGCACGAAGAGTGTATAAGATGGTCGCCGTACATCGTCGTCAACGACCTGCTTCAACGCATCTCCTGTGCGACAGCATCCCCCGGACTCCTGCCCGTCAAACCTTCTTGTTCAGGTCGCTCCAGAAATATGGCGGAATACCTGTGTCTTCCACCCGGCGCCTTTGGTCTTCGCCCAATAGACAATCTACGGACGTATATCTCTTTCTCTCGTCTACCAGCCTTGGATGTCCACCCTTCAGCTCCTCCAATACCACCTCGGGGTCATAAAGCCCATGCCGCCCCGCTTAGCACACGTTATGATCGGAGCAGACGTCTGCAAACTATCATCCAGTATAACCTGATAAAGGCATTCAACATGCAGAACTGTGGGGCCGCTTCACTTATATCTGTGCTCTGTTGGCTAACCATCGTCTGAACGTAGTTATGGACATCACACTACCGGACGAGACCATTGGGAGTCCTGAGCAGGATCCTAACACAGGCAGGACTTGCACAGTTCGTTCGACCGGGTTCTCTACTCCTGAGCTGGAGCTTCCCGCTCCTGATAGCTTGGAAAGGTCTGTGTCAGTTATTGTGTCCATATTGTCGCTTTAACTGTTCATCCCAGCCTGTTGCCGTGGTTCGAGTGTCTGCCCTTTCAAACCATTCAGCGCATTGTAGATCTTGCTCTACCAGTACAAGGCCTGAATATCAAGTTAGAGAACGGAGACGAAGACGCCTCACTCCTGAGACATTTTACTTGGGGTCAGGACTGCGACAATCAAGCAGCCCCAGGCTCTCGGAAGGTCTCCGTCGTCATTGCCGTCCAACCTCCCTGGGTACTTGCGCAGCGAGACTTGGATGGCTTTGTGAAGTGCACATCGGTAAACATTTATATCTTTTATGGTCGACGCTCGCTCATTGGCATGTATCCAGTTTGGCAGTCCGGAGACAGGCACGGGGGGTATGCGTACCAGGGAACGGCTGTGGGCTAAGGTCCTTTGCATGTTTTTTCTGTCCTTCTCTCATCAGCTAACGTTTGATCGTAGATGTATGATATCTGCAAGGCTCACAACTGCCGGTATTTTGTCGTCTCTAACTGGTATGGGTGGGGTTTCGGAGTATTCACCAGTGGTATGCCCGTCATGACTATTCAGCACGAAACATGCGTTCTCACACACTGCCAAACAGGATGGAGCCAAGCATTTACAACTCAAGTATATGACCATGACTTACAAGACCCTACTATCCTTGAGTGTCTTCTGTATTGGCTAGCGTCATCATCAGACCTCCGAGGTTCCTTCGTCATGCCAAATGTGAGTCCCTACCTTTACAGGGATTGCAGCCTTCGAAGCATCAGCTTAAATCACCTCTACAGATTCCAGAACCTATCGCAGACTCGGCAGATCCAGCACAGGACCATCTGGAAACAGCCACGATTGTACTGTCCGAATCCAGCTGGGCCGGGAAAAGCAGTGAGTGTCCGCCAGAGTTTCTGTTTACGGGTAAGAGGGGCTTATTTGGTGCAGGCGTCCCATCATCCGCCGGCGTGAGCGACTGGAGCGGCGTCGCGTCGCAAGATGGTCTTCCTCCGCCCTGGGCCCCCATTTACCGGCGACCAAATGTCATCCAGGAAGAACGCAAGAGGATGGATGTCTATGACTGGATGAGATCTGGCTTGCCCACAGAGGGCGGCCTGGTCGTGAGCAGTGGCAATTCTGAAGCGGAAGTTAACACCATGCTGGGTTCCGCATGGTCTAAACAGTCTGCGGAGACGGACAAGACGAGGCAGGCGTATTCGGGATCTGCAAGTACATGGCTCGATCCCGGATGGAAGAGAAAGGCAAAAGCTCGTTGATACTATTACCGAAGATCGTCAGATGGGCCATTACAATGTGTACAATTATGCTGTGGATATATCAATAAGGAGTTTATTAGCGGAGATCCAGTCTTTGATTCGTATCACGCTGTTCATCCGGCACTTGTCCGTCCGCAGGAGCCCATCCTCGAGAGTGGGTTTGCCCAGGTGTGCTGCCCCCGCGGGCAGACTCAGGAGTCCGACCGCTGGTCTCCATCTGCGACGTGTTTGGATTCGCCGCATTGGGCGTGCCATTGCCGTCGGGAACTTGTCGGTAGAGTGGGAATGGCACGGTCGCAGTAGTTGGCGGAGGGACCTGCCAAGATGGTCAGTTTCTGAGCAAGTAACGCGTTTAGAGCCTACATCAAGTACGGCATCCAGATGTCCGCCGAAGCCCTTCAGTTTCTGGAAATGGTAGAACTCAAGGATGATAGCGAGTGAATCTGTCAATCACATGGGCGCATTAGCGGAGTTCATAGAAGCGGGACAATCGTAGTACTCGTCACTGATGTCAGGTCATGTTCATTGAGGCCGAAGAATTCGATCGCAAAGCGCGTCTTGTCCGGAGATGCGGCTTTATGCGTCGGTGGCGTGGGCAAGGAGGCTGATGGAGGGGAAGACGCGACGCGGGCATCGAGGGAAAGTGAATGAGGTCCGTCGAAAAGCCGCTGAGCGAGGATGTAACAAGCGGTGGCGATAACTTTCGGCGGATAGAGTATGCATAACGGAGTGCGATATCTGGCGCCAATCATGAGCAGGCTAAACGGAACCACTTCGACGATCAAAGGCTCACGAGTCATGAGCTATACTCCAAGCGAAGTCTTCAAGGAGCGGGTCTGTTTCCTGAGCCTCTAAGAGGTCAACAAGGTGGGCATGCGCGCTATCAACGACAAAGTCGAAGCAGAGAGCCTCAATCAGGGCTTCCTCAGTCACCAGAATAGCATGAGATGCTTCCTCAACGCTCTAGAGTCGATGAGTCGCTGCACACCACTCAGACTGAGAATGACGCACCGGACCTGATTCGGGTACTTTATCGACGTCGAGGCCGGCGACCTTTGCACAGTAAACCCGTGCAACATCTCGAAGTTTCCTCCCGCACTCCTCTGTTTTGGTTGCGAGAAAGATACAAGACGCAGCTACATCCTGAACGGTGTGAGCAGGGAGTTGAAACCGAATTCGGGCGTCTCACCTGGCGGTGGTAATCTACCATGGAATACCGCATGAAGAAGCGGTGAAACCATGTAGCAGCAGTAAATATTCCAGCGGCATGACTGTGGGGGGAAAACATTGAGACAGAAAGCACCAACACCATGGCCAACACGCTTACAGTCCTATGGAACCACCTAAGCGAAAGAGAAGTTCCACGCCTCGCGCGCGATCCCACAACTCATCCTCGAGCGGCCTTTCCTGAACGGTCGGGGCATTTTTGAGGTCTTCAATGGGGAAAAGCCACTGAGAAGATGACTGTGAGTTGGAGAGCATCATGAAGTGTTGTATGAGCGCGATGTGAGAGACAGTGACGAGGAGAAGGACGAGTCCATGGATAGCCTGAGAGACGGTGCAGTCGAAGACTCGCACCCAAACACCAGGACAAGGCAGACGCCGCCGGCACGTGGTGTGCCGCTTATAGTAAGTAAGTTTGCCTCCTCCTGAGTTCGGAGCCATCTTCTTCCTCGGAGTCCCTTGCACGCTCAGAACATTATTACTGCACCCGACAGCAGTCCCCTCATCTTATTTTCCTCTGGAATTTCGTCTGGAATTTCACGCGTGCAAGGTGCAGTTTTTGCTCACGTCTGGCTGGTCAATCATGCACATCCGTGCTCTGGCAATTGCAATTCGGATCACATCTGGCATCCCACGATAGGTATTCACAATCCGAGTCGACTGCATTGCGATGGCTATCTTGTGATAAATCCCCTTCGGAAACATTGCCATCCTGGCGTCAAGTTGATTTTGCTAAGATGGCCGTGAGTGTCGGATGCGACCGCAGCACCCGGACAGAGGAATCTATGGTCTTTCATCTAAGCCATGGAAAAACTATCGCGGCGCAACTTGTTATCTACACGCAGAGGCACTCGTTGTCCGCGTCTGATGCCGACTTCCTAATTCCATTGCCTCCTTGCTCCTGTCAAGCTATACGCGTCTGCGGCAGCTGGCACCTGATGTCCAGCAGGCCAACGTAATCTGCGTCTTCTCGGAGCTTACAGCCAATACTCATCTACGAAGAGCGCGATATGGACGTGGTAAGGGAATCATCGATATGTACGCTGCAATTTTTTCAGGTACGATGGCCGCAACTCGGGAGCACGAGAGCTATCGGCGTCGGACCAAGCTCGGTTGTTTACGACTCTCTGCCAACTCCGCACCCTCAGGAGGGAAGTTCGGCTCTGCGTCGCGGGCCATTGGCCATCCTTGTATCTTTCCCGCGGCCATGTCATCCCCGATGAGCTTCATAGTGGTGCGCGAGTAAGTTGGGAGCGCTTCTTTCCGGACCTTGGGCCGTTCGAAGGCACATCGCGACATCTTTTCACTGTGCGTGTTGGCCTCAGGTGAGCACTACAATTTAGATGTTTGTGGCCAGCGTCAAGCCTTGGGTCGACTAATGGGTCCTTTAGGAACAACCTTTGCAGGCCACGGACTGAATAGAGCAATGATGACCCTCTCGCGCTTCCTTGAGCGACTTCCATCCACCGCATTGCACTGATCGCCGCTTGGTATGTCCACGCATGATGACGCCATGAAAACGCGTGTTGGGCATATGATATCGGGGTAGGTTTGATTCTACATATTGTACACATTATATCGAGAGCTCATGGCCGTCCAGTACTCTCTTCCGTCACCATTCAGTTAAAATTCTCTATTCGGCGCGCCCACGCTATCAGGACGCCTTCAGCGAGCCAAACCTCTCTCGTAACATCCCGGGCACCAGTTATCGATCTGTGGATCTGTACACGAACAGTCAGGGGCCGATGAGAGATGAGGAAGGGACGGAAGGCTCACTATACTGCTGCGGGTACGTGCGGCTATCAACCGAGCGTTAGACTGGCAGGCGACGAGGACACAAGCCGCGTGACTCACAACTGGGCGCATGTCTGCGGGCAGGACGGCGGAACGCAATTGGGAGGGTGGTTCGGACTCCACTTGCAAAAGCGACTGTCGCAGGTCACCTAAAAGTCGCGTTGGGTGCGTCTTCTTTGACTGCTGACATCACCGACTTACAAGCTGGTCCGGCTGAAACGACGTCAGTTAGGCGTACACTGGGTAAATCGGCTCGCTTACCAGGTCATATTCATGGCCACAGCGGATATAAGTGTTGCGAACTCTGGATGAGGGGGAGGTGTTGGAAAAAAAATGTACAGCATGTCTAAGGACGACGAGGGTCGTACCGTCTTTCGACACACATGATGAAGAGAATAGATGTAGGTGGGTAGGAGTGCTAGGGCGAATGTTGTTGTGGTGTCGAGGAGGATACGAACGCTTTAAATATTGCGAGCACAAAGGCCGGACGGGATGACATCTTCAGCACGGACGCCATTTTCAGTGGAGGGCCACCGATAACATCATCAGAGCATGACGGTTCCAAAGCAGATGAAATCAACGCGCATCGAGATGCAAAGTTTTTGCGAGCATGGTATAATGAAAGGGAAACGCGTACCCTTGGAATGGCGACACAATATTCCCGAGACCAAGAGATAGGTGTGCCGGTCGCCTTTCTGCCAGCGAGCCAATCCGTATCCGATCCGGGTTGGGGTCCCGGTACCCATTGCGTGACGGCAAATCGCCAAAAGGCTAAAAGTTCAATGTTTATCCGGTTTTGCAGCTACGTCGGCGGGTGCGCACCGAGCGCTTGGTCTGTCGTATTCACGAGGCAGACATCGATCCATGGCCCGCAGGAGTCCCGCAATCGGCACGATGCTCCGATCCCTTCAGTGCACTTCGCCCGAGCCCCTGCGACACAGCTAGCTCCAACAGAAGACATACCTAAGATCTCGCGACAGACGCCTCCCGCGCTGCTCCACTTATATTTGCGCACATCGAGGACTGCCTCTGAAAATCATAATGGCAAGCCGTCATCTGAAAAATCATCTGAAAAAAATATATTTCGCATGCGTGGTATCCACCTGGAAAGGATACTCACTCAGGCTGACCCTGCAACCGCAGGCATGACGACGGAGTCTGCGAGGCACGCTCGCCACGTTCGCTGTACCCGCGAAACGCGGCGGGCATTTGTGCGTCTGCGCCGACAACCGGGCTCCGTGCAGCAAAACAGATCCGGGAAAGATCTACTCAATGATCCAATCCTCCGTCCGGAATGACGCATGCGTGGGATATAGAAAGGCACGCGATAGAACATAGCGGCGAAGGGCTTTTGAAATGAATGCAATACGTAGTACAACACTTGCCATGAATACACTGGCAGCGCCCGCTGCACCAAACATGTGCGGATCGAACCCGATCGGAGAGATCTGAGTAGAGGTTATCGCGAACTTTATCAACCATCATTTCAAACAGCGACTGCACGTACTGAGGCTAAGTCTCTTGCCACACGGAGGCAAAATATCCCGCTCAACCCGCAAACATCCCGACAAGATACTGGCTGACGCCCTCAGGGGTCAAGATCCCGACATCAGAAAAGACCAGGGAGATGAGGTCGGGCCTAATAATACAAATTATGAGATCCAAGCATTATACGTGTGGCCCGGGGGACCCACCGGGTATAATCGACATCAGGATTTTTGGCTATTTGCTCAGGCGTCATAATTCGCTGCCCGGGTGCAAAAGCAACAGGCGCCGTCGAGCCTGACGATCGTGACGTTGATGTCACCACGGCAGGCTTCAAACTCGATTGCGATGACGAGCCTGCAGCTTCCGCATTCTGGGGAGGTTGCGGAAATGAAAGAATTCCCGGGTTGTGCGTTGGGAGGTCGTACTGAGATAGCGGGAAAAGCCGGTGAAACTTGTAGCTGAAAGACTGTCAAATTTCCGGACGCGGGAGACGTGACACGGGAGAATCGCAGCCGCACCTTTCAGCCAGTGCGTAGAACGGCTTGTTCTCTGCCCGCGCGATGACGGCCATCTGATTGCTGCCCACGGCATTGATTAAACCACCGCTCTCAACGACCGCTTCCGAGCCCACGAGGACAAAGTCGACCTTATCCATCACGTACGCCACGGCTGAATCAAGAACCACGGTGCAGGGGATCCCGGCGGCAGTCAGGGCTTCATATGTTTTAATTCTGCGCAATGCGGAGCCTTGAGAATTCGAATGCGGTTGGATAGAAGCCAAACATACCCTAGTCCGCGTGGCCGTGCTTCTGTCACATAAACTGATATACGCTTGCTCTTGTGTGCGTGGAGAAGGGCTTGCAAGACGACGCGGGAATAGGAGTGAGTGAGGATCTAATTCATCTTTTAGCTAACACGCTGCGTGCAGCGACCGAAGTGGACACTCACGACGGAGTCGTCTTTAATGAACCCTAGCGCAAACTCTGCTATCTTCGCGCGGTAGGTGAGGGCCTCTGACGCGTATTTTTGGCCCTGTCGAATTAACTCCGTCTTCAGCTCGGGGAAGCTCTGAGGGTACGTTTCAGCTTGCATGGCACTCCGACAAGGAAATCTACTCACCGCTGATTCGTGTGGGAATAATGTCACAAATGCGATAAACAGTTCGCAACCAGCATTGAGGCCTATCGGATTTGACACGCGGGACTTCAAAGCTTCGGCCCCGTCGTTCAAGGCTTTCACAAGCTCAAACATTGTTCCGGCTTGGGAGATGTGTTTCAGTCAGAAATAACGGTACTATCGCATGGTACATACCGTTTGACTGGGAGAGCAGCTCGGTCAAGGCCAAGATCGCTGCTAACGGAGCAGATATCTAGAATTGGGGCAATGGGCGTCGGACTACATCCAGCTGCTAGACGAAGAACATACATCCTCGTTGTTAATGATGCGCTGATAGACGACGTATATGTCGAAGGCCCCATTTTGCCCGACGGCTTCTGGGTTGGGGGCCTTCAGGGAAGACGGTCCTGGCTGTCCACCGCTAGGGACATCCGCCGCTGATGGTTGGGCTGGTAGAGAAGACGGAACGGCCATTCCCACGAGAAACGTGTAGATAAGCCTAAGGGTTGCTGGCCACACTGTGTTTCCTTGGAGTGGAGGTGCTGAGCACAGTCCACGATGTACGGCAGAAAGAGAGACGGTGAGTCTTGACTCCAAGAGATCTTGCCGAAATCTCCTGAGATGGGAGTCACGTGCTCTTCTTTCCCGTGATCCGTAGACGCGCCCCCGTGATTTTATTTCTCGCGTCTATAGTGGGCAAAGCGATCGCGACGCGATCGACGGGCCCGGGCATGCCAATTCGATGGCTTGCACATGCTGAGATATTGTGAATATTGTTCCATCGTGAAGGGCTCGTCGTCATAGAGGCAGGTTCAAGCGGTGTCATCCCCCTGGAAGAACATTGTGCCCTTGGCTAGGTTTCGAGTCTGAGTCTCGACACGGCGGCAACGCAACAGGAACAAGGTCTCGATATGAATGCAATGCTGCACTTTAGTAGAATGACCAGGCACTGCCTGCCGCGATTTGCGGCTGAGATGCTCGTGAAGAGTGAACAAAGTGTACTACTCCGCGCAAACTTAGAATGGCCGATGCAAGACATACATACATATGGTGCTCTGAGGCCTGGGCGCCGAGCGCCGAGCGCCAACCCTGGCTGACAACGGAACCAAGCGAAGACAGCTGGTATGCAAAATCCAGGGGATCCGGCATTGTGCTTGAAGGAGCTTGTGGTGTCAAATAACTTTCGCGTAAATCAACGCGAGCGCGACACGACCTCGTGGAAACTAGCACTCGAGACGTGGCAAATCAAAGCCGCCAGTTGTATAAAATAACGCCCCTGTTGTTCGTTACGGAGATCGCGCAGCGTCATGTCCACGTCATGGCCAGAAGGAGTCTCGGATGCGCTGAGGTTGGAGGGTAGAGTTGACATTTCGCCGGGCAAAAACAATCGCGCGCTTGGGAGTGGTTACCGATTGCGATTGAGGGTCATGACGTTGTGAGAGCCTGTTGAACCAAGCGACGGAGAGTCTGATAAGCGTCGCCGGAGGGGATATCTGAAACAATGCAGGCAGGAGATCTCTCTGAATGGAGGCGAATATGGGATGTGACCGCTGCGGGCCCAGCCATGGCAGGTGCGGGCATCATGATTCATTTTGGGGAGCTTTGACACTGAATTGGGGACTAGCCGACGGCGAGGTGGCGAGCGGGTGCGACGAGCACATCACGATGGATGAGCTGGGCAGGAGCTGCTTCCGGATATGGAACAGTTCAGGGCCAAAAAGGGGGGTGAGGTCGGGAAAAGGACAGATCACATACGCCGACATCGAAACACGTTCCACGTCGGCCGCATTGGAACGCCTCATTATGTTGCCCGGGCCATAACCGGTTGCTATCGGCGGGGCCTGTCCTCACAACCGGTGGCCGCCCTTCAAATACTCTTTTCCGTCATGCTCTCCTCCTCAGCCCACTCTTCCCTCCCTTCCTTCTAAATTATACTCGATAATCCCCTCAACCTCACCGCCTAACTGCCCTATTTCAACACACACGCCGCAACGTGTGCGCCACGAGTTCATATTGTTCCGTCTCGCCAGGCTGCCTGTAGCCACGCACTGATACCTGTGAGCACGCTGCACACCATGCTTCATATATCTGCTAACCCCTGCTCAAACCCTTCTCAACCATCTCAGTAAATTTTCAACGCTCGCATTGCTCCTGCACACCATTTCTCTCATCCGCCATGTCTAGCCCACCACCGGAGCTGGTGTTTTCCAACAGCGTGCAAAATATGGACGATTGGGCCCGCCGCACAGGCATTCCCCTCACCACCGCCGACGCGCTTGGCACGAACTATGCGCGTGCCCACCGTTGGCTCCTTCGACTCAAAAGCACGCTCGTGCAGCAGCATGGCTGGCGCGAAATCCATCCTCCCGACTCTCGCATGCTCTTCTCCATCGAATGCCCCAACCCACAGCTCGCGGGCATCGCACGCTCTCCCACTCTCCGTCTCCATATTCCTGCGAATGCGTCGTCGTTCTTCAGCCCAGACCGACGCGTGCAGTGGGAGATGATCTTCCACAGTGCCGTCTTCTTCTACATGCGACACACAGTCCCTCCCATCTCCGACCTCCTTCATCTCCTCCAATGCCTCCTCACCGGTCTCGTCGTCCTCGTCAAGGAGGAGCATGTGCCGGGAGACGGCTGCCTCCGCACCATTCGCGGGCTGCCGCCAATGGAGTGGGTCACGTCGCACGAGCAGATGCTGAAGACTATCGTCAGTCCGACGCACTACCGGGCGCTATACCGGGCTGCTGGTGACCCTCGCGTCGCCTTCAAGCTGGAGCGCGGTTAATGTGATCGTTGTGCGTCCCCGAACTCTCTTTTTATTACCTACTGTTGCCTTTCTATCGCTTTGTTTAATGTTCACTTGCTGTCCCCTTTAATTTCTCGCACCACGCGCTTGCGCATTCTAATACGCATTGTGGATACTGTCGTCGCGCATATGTATTTACCTATGTTGCTATGCTTTACCCGTTTCCGTAATCCTGCACTCCTCCTTTACTTGTCTCTGCACTGTCGCCCGTTTTGCTTCACCGTATGTATTGCCCGCAATTTCCCTCTCCCATATCGCATCGTTCTTTACTTCAGACATAACTTTATTCAGCGTACACCTACAGCCCCTGCTTTTTACCCTTCCTGTAGTCTTACCTTCCTCTCGCTCCGCCTATGCCCATCATGTATATATATACCAAAAACTCAAGCAATGTTGCTCAGCCTTAACGACGCACATCACGACGAGTCGAGCCCATCATCGTATTGACGTATTCCGACTTCGTATGTGGGATGGCAGATCTCGTCGAGGCGTGTGTGGACGACAACGCATGGATCATGAATATCTTCACTTTGCAGTGCAGGAAGCTCACTTCGGAGGTATCGTGCTGATATCTGCTGGTGGGTGCAGGCGTGTTGACCTTTGGGGGGCCTGACTTCAGGCTCGAGCAGGGCACGTGAGCGGAAGCGAGATCCAGATCTTCGCAATTATTGGGACCATCAAGCATAAACAGACCGCAACAGAGATTGATCGAGGCTCGCTAAGGCAACTCATGCCAATCTTCATCCTCAATTTCGCTGAACAGTCTGTACCGTGTATACCGTATGTTTCTTTTCTCTTGTGCGGTACAGTTCATCAATGATGTTCCAGGAGATGTCTGCCGCGGTCGTCCACTGCCAGAGCTCCAAATGCCCGAATGGTAACCCCCCATCGCGCTTAGAATGTCCTACCTGCCATAAGCAAGCAGCATTCTCGTCTGTATCCGCAGCCGAAAGCTCATATCACCTTCACTAGGCTCGGCATCAACGGCTCGTTCTTCTGCGGTCAGGACTGCTTCAAGGCCGACTGTAAGTGCTATTACCCAATCAAAAACAAAGCTTCCTGATTTTGACGCGCGGGTCACTTATTTTTGCAGGGGTAAGCTGGAGGAAGTTTGATCGCACATGCAGGGGTTTCTTATCGCGTTCTAGCAATCGCACAAAGTCGTCCACAAGCTCGCCGCCCCGCAGGCCCAAAGTCCGTCTGACTCGTCTTTGCGCGTCTTCTATCCGATTGACACTCCATCACAGATGGGAGCGGCCCTTATAACCCGTTCCCGATGCATAGTTTCTCTGGGCCGCTGCGCCCGGTCTATCCGCTGTCTGCGCCTAGAAGGGTGCCCGCCCACATACAAAGGCCCGACTATGCGGACGAGGGTAGGCTCATGAAATTTGCTCGTGACTTCAAGACGGCCCTGTAAGCCACCATTGACTACTCTCTCTTCCTGCAGCGATACCAGTATCTGAGAATAGACGCGCTGGTCAGCCGCCCCGCATCTTGAGCCAAGAAGAGCAGGAGAAAATGAGGACTGTCTGCAGAGTACGTTGTGAAAATTTTGCATGGAGCATAGCGTCTTGCAATGCTGTTGGCTCTCGCCCCATCTGTTACCTGGGCGATTGGCGCTGTGCAAGCGCTGGACGCACCGAGGATGGGCGAACTGACTTTTTCCCTCGCAGCTCGCTAGAGAAGTCCTCGACCTTGCCGCATCGCACGTCCGTCCCGGTGTCACGACGGACGAAATAGACGCCGTTGTTCACCAAGCGTGCATCGACCGCAACGCTTACCCCTCCCCGCTTAATTATCGACATTTCCCTAAATCCGTTTGCACGTAGGTTTCTAGATTGGTAGCCCTGCTTGTCGCATCTTGACGTGTGCCTGGCTCTAGTTCCGTAAATGAGGCAATCTGCCACGGAATACCCGACCAGTTGAAGCTCGTAGAGGGCGATATCATTAATATCGGTGAGTTCAACTCGAGTGAAGAAAAGTATTCTTTGTTCACCTTCCATAGATGTGACGCTATTTTATGACGGTGTGTGCGCTGTGCTTCTCGATATCTCCGTTGGGATCTCATCGCTCCACAATCATAGGCTTCCACGGGGACCTGAACGAGACCTACGCCGTTGGTAACATAGATGACGACTCCAAGAGAGTTATTCGCACAGCACGGCAGTGCTTGGACGAGGCCATCAAGCTCTGCAAGCCTGGTGCGCTCTTCCGCGACCTCGGGAAAACGATGTAAGCCCGACCTGGTCATATGGCGAATATATCTACCTTGCTCATACATTGCCCCAGCGAACCCATAGCGCGCACAAACCAATGTTCCGTCGTGCGAACATACACCGGGCATGGGATCAACGACCTGTTCCATTGTTCACCCAACGTCCCGCATTACGCCAAAAACAAGGCCGTAGGAACCATGAAGCCGGGCATGGTGCGTGATCCGGCATATGTTTGGCCGCAAAGACTGACGTCGTTCTTCGAAGTGCTTCACTATCGAACCAGTAAGTGGGCCGATCATCTGAGAAGACGATTTTATCTGATTAGTTCTTTGCACCAGATGATCAATCTTGGTACTGCATGGGAGGAGAACCATTGGCCGGATAATTGGACCGCTACGACGACCGATGGCAAGAGGAGCGCGCAATTCGAGGAGACGCTGCTGTACGTGTGCCCCAGGCGTTTTCCGAAATATCCCGCTGACCCCCCTCCTAGGATTACTGAAACGGGTGTCGATGTGCTGACAGCTGGAACTCCCAGGGAATTGTAACATTGATATCTACCTGTTGTGCAACATCTGTACTCACCGTGCAATACTTGGACCTATTTGTGCTGCTGCCTGTCCACGTGAGCTGTCCTTTGTGCTTCCATGAAGGACTCAATTACATGGGACCTTTTGGACCGCCTGCAATTCGAGGTTATTGTGTGCCGTCGCCGACCTTCGGCAGGATGCAGGATCCGTATCGTATCTGAGAGGTTCAGTTCGAACGCTCGCGATCAGCTGAATCCCCGACTATGTTGCCAGCCAAGTCATGTGCCGCGATACGTCTTCTCTTATCTCGTGCGGACCTTGACCAGGCAGCAGGGCTGAAAACGCTCCTTTCGTGGGCGCATCTGCGCAGATTGGCGCGAAGGAGGCGAAGCAGCGATGGGCTATCACACCACTACCCCCACCGGCGTCTATGTGTGAAGATCGACTAAAAGCGGAGTGCGCGGGGCAGCTCTGCGTCCATCCTAGGCACCAAACGCCCGTGCATGTCTTCGAACGCTTCAGGCTCAGCAGAACCGTACCTCCTTGTCGAAAAATGCGGATCCATGCGTGGGACGCCTATCTACGTGATCACCAAACATATTCCGTGAGTGCTGGCCGCCGTACGTGCAGGGCCGTGGCTGATCAAGATCGTGCCAGGGCGTCCGTGGGCTACTCGACTACTGTAAGATTTCGATTTCCGCCTGTCGCTGCGTGTTAATCCAGAGTGTACAGCGGGAAATCCGCTGCATGGATCTAGGAGAGGAAGCCCTTGGAAGTTACAAGGCTAAACAAGGTGGGTGCACCCAAATACAGGTACGTCGGCGTGCTACAGTCGTCATCAGTACCGACGCTCAGGGACATGACTGCAGTACTACAACGAGACGAGCGACTTGAGGTAGGCCGGGCCACACCCGCTGCGTTCCTGTCCTCACCCCCCGCCGCCAAACAGGTGCACGAATTGCGGCATGGACTTCTCCAAGTTCTACCTCAGACAAAATCTGTTCATCGAAATCCGGGGATTGCCAGCATAATATAATAATCGCGCGCATCGTCCCGTCGCCGGCGAGAACGTGTGTCCCGCATGTGCGCGGCGGAGCCGATCCATGCCGTGCGGATTTGCGATAACTATGTAACGTACAGACGCTATGTACTGTACATGCCGTGTCGTGGAATACAGCGCGCATCGCAGGATGTCCCAACTCCCGAGCCCGCGCTGCTCATTGCGTCTTCCGCCCCATCTCGATTTCCTTGTTGAGGTCCTCGGTGCATTCCTTAAAGGACTCCTCGCGATCCAACGCCCCGATNCGTGTCACCGGCACCATGTCCGACAGACTCGCCTTCCGCGCCCTATCGCGATGCTGCAGGCCATCGTCGCCCGACACGCCTGTCTCCACCGAAGACACGCTGGCCTGCGTGGGAGACTCCCGCGGCGAGGGTGAGGGCGAGGGGGACGGCGCCTCCTTGTGCCCGCCTTGCGTCGCGGCTATCCGGAGCTTCTGCAGATCTGCATA
>SFCI01000026.1:0-38409 GCA_004681135.1 Hericium alpestre | reverse complement strand
GCTNNNTGCNNNCACTCCGAGTGGATGACAGGACGGCCGTGGGTTGCGGAATATCGGGAAGTCCGAAGAAGAGAAAGAGGGCCCGGACGTACTGGTCGGCCAGATATGCTGATCTCTGTCTCGTCTGTCTCTTCCTCATTGATCATCCTCTGCGTCAACCGCGCCCATAACCGTGCCCAGCTTCATTGTTTGATGAGCTTAACGTGTGGAGGAGGGCCATACGCTGCCGACAACAAACAGAAACGCACGAGAGCGCTAAGCCAAAAAAAAAGGTGAATCTTCCTGGGCCCGAACGTCACGCGTTCCAGCACGACGCGCCCCGCCCGCGAGGTCCTTGAGCTTGCGCCCGCATCCATGCATGCGTTGAGGCCATAGACACAGTCTGGCGTGCGCACGCCATCACGGGCGCCGGTAGTGTCTCGAAGAACAGCAGCGTGATAAACCCGCGTGTGGGCGCGAGGAGGAGGAGGCGGAGCGGTCACCCGTGGGTTCGCTTCGTGCGGCCGCCGCCAAGGGCGGGGGCAGGTGTATGTGATGGAGGGCGGGCTGTTGGTTGCGAAGTATAGGAAGGATGTGAGGTCGGATGAGGAAATTGTGGAGGAGCCGGAGGAGGACGAGATGAGTGGGAGCGAGGGGCGCGATGATGAATGAATGGCCGATGCGGGGTCGCTGATATGCGTTTGCATCCTTGCTTATCGCGGTGAGTGACTCGTCGAAGTCCTTTCTTCTGTATCGCTAAATGGGTCTTACAGGTAACAGGAGCCATCGGGCTCTCATATGTTGTGATTTAATGTTATGATCTTGCAATGTTTAGATCTCAAAAAGATTTGTCCGTCTAATCTAAAGCTTTGTTCTTGCTCTATCCTTGCTTTCGCAGTCCTCTTCGCTTCGTTCGTCCTGATTTGATTGACTGCTTTCTTCGTACTTCCACTCATATTTGTGCTGTTGCATTCTATTTGATGTCGATGTTTTGTTGTAGGTGTTTGACCACTTGCTCCGAGTCATGTTGTGGTTCCGATTGACATTGCCATCGTTCTACTTAGGCTCTCTAAACGTGATACTTCCACATAAAGTACTATACTATCGTTCCACATCATCTTCACATTTGTACTTAGTTGTGCATGAAATATCGAAACATCGTGTGGTTTGACGAAGAGCAATGAAAGCAAAATATAGGTCTGTCAAGCTTCCCGTCTCGATGCTTTTAGACGCCCAAATGTTGTAAGCGCCCGTCATGTCGCCGGCGCCTCTCGTGGTTCTCCCACTGCCTCGAGGCTCGCAATCGCATGCCACGTCCCGCATACATACAGCATACCTCCGGCCGTGCACTTCGCACACGAAGATCATGACAAGCAGGCTCCCGCAACTCATCGCTTTTGACATAGAGTGCGTCTACAGTGGTCTTGACTTGTAGATAAGGATACTGATGCGTTCTGTCATCTTGACAAGTGAAGCTATACGCTCTGGGATCTGTGGATCGATACCCATGTCACCCGTGCGTGCATGTCTGCAACGCCTCTCCGCTGAAGCTGAAACGGGCCGACAGCACCGTTGAGACGCGAGGGCGATGCGCTCAATGAGGTCCGTGACCGGTGAGCACGAGGCGTGCCGATCATCACCTCGCCATGCTCATTCGCCTTTGTGTTTTCCCTGCACGACCCTAGCTATAACGAGCGCATCGTATTCTACCACGACGTACCGCAAATCCTCCATCGCTCGAAGGCGTCAGGCGTGATAATCGCCGCATGCTCACGAACGGCCGCTCCAGACCTGTAGGCAGTCCTTCGATCTTGCTTTTACGCTATGCTCACCAGGCAACGTACAGGGCCCATGAAGCATTGTCGCTTCTTCTCGTCCCGCCAAAAGCAGGGGACAAACACGCGAAACCCATGCGCGCGATCGAGTTCTTCGATCACATGGAGATATACCCTGGTATGTGCCGCGCCGGTTTTGACCTCACCTGGTACTGATGCTATGATTCTCTTAGGCTCCAAAACAAAACATTTCAAGGAGCTGCACAAGAAGACTGGGATCCCTTATTCCGAAATGGTAAACCTGCTCGCGGATCTTCGTGACTGGACTCTTCCTGATGAATATTCGTAGCTTTTTTTCGATGATGAACGTAGAAACAAGGAGGTAGAAGCTCTTGGTACGTATGTATCTGAAGTATGTTATACCAGAATCTCATCTTGTGCTGGCACAGGCGTGACGTTTGTCTTGGTGCGTAAAGGCCTGGACGCAGGCACCTTCGAACACGGTTTGGGAGAATGGCGTCGACGACACCCGGAGGAGGTGATCGAAGATGCGGCGGGAGATGATGTTACAGGCATATAGATGTTTCATCATGTGCCTACTATTGTAGACTAGTAAGTTATCAGAGCGCTATCACCGTCATGGTCACGGACTTACTGACGCAAAGCGGCGGATTCTATTGAATAGGCTTGTTTGTTGCATCCTCAATATACCGCTTGGATTTATGCTCTGCTGCTAAAGCAAGATAATACGACATCGCAGGGCCGTCTGATGGATCAATATCGCCCAGTACTTTGGAGGCATATGCCGTGCGATAGTCTCGAGGAAGATGCGTCTTGTTGGGTCCTTGTATCGCCCGGTCCGCATCAGGGATCGTTTCGTATGTCTTGAAGAAACCCCCACGCTGTCACACTCGATAGGTCGTGATGTCCCTTCGGTGGCTCGCGGACGGCCTTTCGTTGCTAGACGAGCTTCAAGGTCACTAGACGGAACGGCGACACTTGTGTCTCGTCGCCTAGAAGACGATTGCCTTGGTTAGTTTGTCATTAAAAGGATTTCGCTGTTATACTCATTGTTCATAATTGTCCGCCACAGCGTCCAAGTTGTCATCGCGTTCTCACGTGGTAGATAGGACTAGCAAAATGCTTTTCTTTCCGACATGTCTTCGATAGGTCGTACTCTTCCTGAACATCACTTCCGCATCTGCTTGCGATCTCCACTGCTCACATGTCCAAGTCGTTGCTCTCGAAGAGTTTGCGTGGCCTCATTGTGCTAATATTTTCGAAACTGTCCTCTTTCAACACAAAGAATTCGCCTCTGAGCCATTACCACAACATTGTTGCGCGCGGCTACATCATAGTCATGGCTAGTCGGTCCACGCTCAAGGTATGTCTCTTCTTATTGTGCCAATGCATCGACTTACAGCCTAATCTTAGTCGATGTTCACGGTCATATTGCACCATCCCTACCATCCCAGTGACAACGCTCACCAAGCGGGAGGGGCTGTTGCGTTCACTACAATTGAATTCCATGGGCCACTCCAGTCGAGAAGGCCCTTGCACATCACGGCATTTGTGCCGGGCCACAGGAACGTCTTGCCACCTATGTCTCCCCTTCAGTGCGCTTTGACCCTGAATCCGTGTTTGGATCCTCGGGCATTGTGGAGCCCTTGTCTGATTGTCCAAGCGTTATTCCTTCAACAATATATTAAGGCAGCCGAATCTCTGAAGGCCGTTTACATACCCCCCAGTCGACCTCATCATGATTGGTCGCAAGCTCTACAGCACTCAATTCCCATCGCATTCGGATGTGCCTCACCTCTCGTCCTGCAAAACCGCCGGCCCTCCGGGGCAGGATCAGTGGGCCCGAGCGCCGTACACTTATTATCAGTCGATGATGGCAAACTCACCCGCTCCGGCCGGATATCGCCATTTATCGCACAAGACTGCATTGTGCAAGCACTTCACAAGGACAAAGGGATACTGCCCGATGGGTGAAATGTGCAACTTGTGTGTCTTTTTTTCTGTGTTTATCCCTAAGCCGATATACTCAATCACATTCCATTTAGCATACATGACCTGTCGCTGTGCGGGATTCCGGATGAGCGCTCACATTCCACGCCAGGATCCTCTGGATCTGTCCCCGGCACGGGTTCTTCTCAGAAGAAGACGACACATTGCTGGGCGTTTGTTCACGGCCTATGCAAGCTCGTGGATTGCCCCTACGTCCACCCCGCTGATACTGCACCGTGTAAGTTGTATGGACGTAGAATCCGCCGAGGTCACCATTAATTGATCGTGCGGTTCATAGATCTGAAGCACACTCCATGCCTGGCATGGCCTGCTTGCTTTCACGGTGCCGGTTGTCGGTTTAAACATCCTGAGCCGCTTCCTTCCCCTTTGCCTGTCGTTCACACAGGCTACCTTCCCGGAGCTCGAAATGTTCGTTCTCTTGAACATCATGGAGACATACGATTTCCCCACAGTGGACTGTCGTATGGCGGAACAGCGTACTGCCATCAGCCACTTCAGCAGAGTCCTGCGCCGGCATCGTCAGTTTCACCTCTGCCAGCACAGCCCTCCTACAACGTCGCCCCAGAGCCCTTCTCGAACTTCGAGCTTCGCTACGAAAGGGCTCTCAATGCCCCTTCCCCAGTTTCACCTCGCGCAATTGTGGCTCCGATGAGCTTGGACCAGGCCCTCGCCTCTGAGACCGCACCACCTTCGGCATCAACGAGGAAGTCGGCGGTGCAGAAGAGGAAGACCTTGCCGCCCTCTCTCAGAATCATCACTGCCGTCCCAGCCAAGAAAGAGGCAGCGCAGGAGTTCCCACATACGCCTACGGTTACGTCTACCGCGATGACGCACAAAGGCCATGCGAGGCGTATCAGCGTCTCAGTCAAGACTGAGCTCGAGACAGTCACCAACGCGTCTCCGAATACCCCGGTGGCGTATGTGAAGCGCCAGGTATGTATTCGTGCTTCAAGCCTTTCAGCTTCATTTCTGACCCACTTCGCAGAGTTGGGCTGCATTCTCGGCAGGTGATCGTCACTCGAACGGCTTTCCATGCTAGACTTGCATGGTGCCTATGCAAGGGCGCACGCACTGGTTGTAAGATAAGAAGACGTTATACATTCTGCTCCGTAGACACATTCTTTCGTGTATAATACGCAGAAGTATCGAGCCTTACCTATGATTGTGCGCTGGTATGTAGAGGACACCTCATTCATTGTTGGCTGGCAATCGTGCTTGATTCTGATGACAGGCATTGATAACTATGCTAGGAGGTCGACAACGCGGCATCGATCGCTGCAGGCAATGTATCCGACAAAGATTCCTTCTCGCTATGCACAGGTTTCCAGCCCAGACGTGAAAGCCTTTCGGGGTTTGAAAACTGATTTCCACCGAGCAAGGACCAGCCATCTATCGGATCGAAGAGTATCAACGGTATACATGAGGCTAGGACGTCTGATGAAAGATGCAGAAACACGCACAATGTCCAAGAGGTTCAACAATTTCCGGGGGCATAGGACGAGTGCCGGACTCCTTGATGATGCCTTTCGCATGCAGGATCTGTATTCAGATTCCGATCAAGAAGTCTGCGTGTTCAACTGACAGGATCATGAATGCACTTACGTCGCCCAGAACCTGAGTCCACTGCCGGTACGTCACCTTCGGCTCCATGCTGGTAAGGAAGTCTTCGTAGAAACATGGTGAATAACAGTATGGTCGCATCAGAATCTCACGTACAAAGTCCATTCTCGCCTTCATCGGCCCTTCCTTCCAATGCGGCCCTAAGAACGCTAGCTACTCCCCGCCGCGGCGTCTTTGACGTGGATGTTATTCATTGAGTTGGCGCCAGGACCCCAGGTCCCGGCATATCCGACCTTCTTGGCCATATCTAAGAAAATCCGGAGCCAGAGCGTGGTCTTCTGTATACCTACGGGCGAAACCACGGAAACATATTAGCTCGGAATCAGACGCATTTGAGTACCTGAGTTACCTTCTCCCACGCCATAGATCTGTGCAGGGTTGGATTCGTGAGATGCGATACAGTTAATGTATGAACGATCGAATGAAGTGCGTATAGATATGCACCTGGCCGGGAAAGAGGATGATCGTGCGCACAGGGTTCTCCTTGCGCATTCCAGCTTCCACGATCTGGAACGTTGCCATCCAACTGCAAGCGGTGATACGTTGCGGAATATAGCCTTACCGGAATATCTGACTCAAGATGCATGTTTGTGGGAGGACAACTAATATAAACCGGAGGTTCATGAGGACGGGAGAGCATCATAATGTAAACGGTACCGACTCTTTCAGGTTGAGACCTATGTCGGACCAGACCCTAACAGAATCAACTGGCTCGCCCCGAGCATTGTCACTTATAATACCACATCCTGAGATGTGCAAATACAATGGTGGATTACCCGAATTGCTGGCCGAATTCTTCTCCAATCCTGCGAGTGTAGCTAGATGATTGGGATGTTTTTGAGACAAATCAGCGTTAGAATAACCGCAAGTTCACTTACCTTTCACGGAATGTAAGTGGTCAGAGCTTGCAGCGTTGATGACGATATTTGCACGGGACGCTTCATACTGGATGACGTCGGCGCTGTCAAGGGTGCCCTCCACGATACTGACGTTGGGATGGATCGCCTGGAGAGATGCGACGCGTTCAGACGTAGGCAGTCGTAGAAGGGCGACGATCGGGTACTGCGGGAAGTCGCGGGCTAAGAGCATGAGGAATTCGGATCCCAGATATCCAGTCGCCCCAATAAAGAAGATAGAGAAGTGGTTGGACGACATGTAGGGCTCGACAAGGGATTCACGACGATCCCCGGATTGGGCCAGGCAGAAACTGCACGGCGTTATACAGAGCGACCAACTGCCCTGAAACATCGTGACAATACCCCATCAATCTACATTTGACACGGTCCTTGGTCAGATGGTCATGTACTGAATGACGCCCAGGGAAAGGAGAAACAAGCTGTCCGACTCTCGGCTTATGAACAGATAAGCAAAGAACGGGCCTTTTCCTGCCTTTTCCCGTCAATGGGATGGCTGTGCTGTATCGAAAGTCGATACCGAGCCACATGCGCATTTACATGAGAGGTTGATTGATTTTAGTTCCGGTCCTGTGAACAAGCTGGCTGGAAGATGATATCTGCTCGAGGATGCAGCACATACCCACGGTACGGACCTATTTCGCGGAGTTTGAAAATGAGAAGGATCGTACGGCAATGAGCGAGTCTCGACGCTCCCTTCGCTACACGCAAGGGTTACCATCAAGTAGTGACGACATCGCACTGACGTGCAGTAGATTCCCGACGATCTATTTAGACGCCTAGACGTTCCATTTCCTTCAAGACAGGTGGTTTCTATGGACTGGTGATGGTGGTACGTGATACCGTGAAAGCACTGGATACATGTTCCTTATTAGACTATTGATTTTCTTCATAATGCCTTCAGGACTTCATCTGAATGCCGTTTTTGTCCGGCGGAGGTCTCGGAGCAGTTTTGGCAGCTTCGTGCGCCCTGCTGTAAGCGGTATCAACCATGACATTCTAGCAATATTCGGGCTTGATGCAAGTCGCTTGAATGACGTGTACCACGTTAGTACATTCCGTCTCGTGGATTGCAGTTGAGCCCCTGATATACACAACACTGAAGAAACGTGCGCAATCGTACTCACAGAACGCGAACTACCAGGAAACCAACAGCTCGACATTGACTTAGCAATCTGTTGTCCTTGCTGCTGCTAGATTGTACAGGAATCCTTACCGGGCGCGCTGGGCGCTTCTAGGACATCTCCCAGCAGCCTAGCGATGAAAATGGACGGCGCGATACCCTGCAACACCTTCAACGTCAAGGACGCCCTATAAGAATTCAATGTATTGAGGTTCCACCGTTCCATGCGGAATGTCATCGAAATGGGCGTCATCGATATGGGCTTGGAGCAAGAGACAGTTGGCCGTGCCTATTTAAAATCTTGTGGCTTCTCGTCCGTGATCCCTTTCACCACGGGTACCTAAGTAGCCTGGAGCCTGGAACTGGTACTTTGCCAGTCTTATAAGCCCCTGCTCGTTCAGACTACGTACTCCAAGCGCCCTATCAGACATGGGTCTCTATGACAAGACGCTCGGTACGCCTTTACTTCCCTCCTTGTTCAGCATAACATATAATCAGCGATACTTGTTCAGGTACCTTGCTTGTTGGCATATTTTGTAGGTACGCTCCGTGCGTCTCAAGGCTAATGTCGCTGAATCGTCTCCAGTCAATACATACCTGTATGGTCTTGTCACCTACCAATTCGCGGCGTATTGGCGAACCTGTGGGTCTTCTCATAATCTTAGCGCTTTGCACATCTACGCCTGATGTTGACGAATATTTCGACTTCGCAGATTTCAATGATCCACTGAGAATCAAGTACGTAACGTCATAGAGTAGTGATGCATCCCGGCTCTTATCAAGCCTCAAGGCTGGTTGTGTTGTTCCTCTTTCTTGTTGATACCGCACATAGCATTTCGTACGTGATCACCTTCGTCATGAAAGGAATTATATCAATGCTGTGCCCTTGTAGCGTCATCTATATGGCTTGGGAGTATTGGTCGGTGTTATTTGCATTCCTCCACGGCGGTTGTTTATCTAAAATATGCGTCAGTGTCACGAACTTTGCTAACCCGGCAGCATTGGAAGGTAAGGTATGAATTCTCATCGATGAGCAGATATTCACGATAACAACAGTTGCGTTATGGCCATATACTTTCACACCCATTGCCACTGCGTTAGCTGCACTTGCTACGCAAATTTTCCTGGGGTACCGGTGTGTACAATTTATCTAAATATCATATATCCTCTCATGCATCCCATCATTCATCTCAGTATCTGTCGCCTGACAGGCAGTAGGATTATCTATGTTGTTATTGTGTTGCTTGCATTTACCTCCTTCGGCCTGGGTATGGCTTGTGGGATCAGAGCATGGATAATCTCTGTGTACGTGGGCTCGACGCGGGGTTCATGTAGATTTAGCACTGAACGTCACTCAGTTTGGCCGATCTCTCTGTCCTTAACAACCTCGTGACAGCGTGGTTATCTATGCAAGTCGGCACGGATCTCCTCATAACAGGTGCGCATGGTGCTTATTTATCTACACGATCGACTCTCACTAATATCTCTACAGGCCTACTGACGTTTTCACTGCTACGATCAAAAAGTGGTTTTCGCAAGACAGACAATGTCCTGAACCGCCTCGTTCGCGGCGCAATTCAGACAGGCGTCTTTGCTGGCATATTCTCATTAAGCGACCTCGCGACCTTTCTGCAGTATCCTGACACCAATATGTATGGTATGTTCGCCATCCCCATCGGCCGGATCTACACAAACGTGAGTTGCCCCTCCGATATCATCAGTGGGCGAAAACTAACATGCACGCTGATGTTGCAGACACTCCTTGACACGCTTATCTCTCGCGACGAACTTCGGGCCAGGTTAACCGGAACAATGAGCATTGACAGAACGGTAATATATGGACTACTCCTGACTGGTGGGCACAGCTAACAGGGAATGTTCCTGCACGCACAGACTGATCTTGATACTTTACGCTGGGCGACAACCAGCACAAGACCTCCACACAGTATCCAGCTATCGGAGGTTCGTGTACATTCGGAGCCTGACTCGTACAGCAATGAGCAGTCTAAGGTGACGATCAAGACATCTATAGACCCTCTATGATAGCAACCAACCCATTAATTAAACCAATTGAAGGCGCATGCGCATCGCCTGGGGTTGTTATTCGGGGGGAGTCTAGCGAATATTGGCAGTCTGACGCTCAAGATCAAAAGATCAAAGGATTTCTTGCATCCGCCGTCTCCAAGAGATCCAGTAGCGTTCTGCAATCGGACTCTAGTGTGTTTAAGGTAGTCACAATGGATGACTTTCTGCTTCTCTACTCATCATGATTGTGAGTGGCTTACGATAACCGCGATGGCCTGATAACGTCGCGTGGTGGGTGGCCAGGTTTTCCAGCGCAGATATCTCCACAATGAGAGACCCACAAGCCGCACAATGCGTGATTCAAATGGCGTGGCTAGACGGGCCACCTAGACCGTTGTGTCCCATTGTATTGATTGTGTTGTATGGTCTTTGTTCTCCCTAGCTTTGGATCATGGACGCGTGCTCCACACGTGGCCGTACGCAAGGGGGGACGAACGCCCTCAATCTCATAGTCTGTCGCTTTTACGAGTCGTGTATTCTCTTCTCTATAAAGCTAGGGCCCCCGCTCAAGAGGATCTCCGGAATTTCCTGAGTTTTCCCTTGACTCCCTCTCATCCCATATTACTTGCGTACTGACTCGTTCTCGAACAAAGATCCTGCCTCCACTCCATTTCTCTGAGTCTTTGTTCTAACCAGATCCTCAAGCTCCCTCGGAGATGTCTGCCTTCTATCGTGTTCCAGGTGAGTTTGTATGTTGCAGTTGGTGGTCAACTCACGGAGCTGTGTGGCCAGTTACTCTTCGCCCGGATGCGTATGTACACCGCAATGTGCATAATCTACCGTGCCACCCTCCCATTTTCCCTTCTGCCCTCTTCGCAGACCCTGCAGTACTTGTGGCATCAGGAGGCGTCTTCTCCTATCTGCGTCTCGTACACCATTTGCCTCGTCTTGTTCAAACTCCCGCGATGTTTCCACATCGAGGTGCCGTTTCCTCTGCATATTATCCGGGTCCGATGAACATGCCGTGGAGGTTTCCGCCGCCGCCGCCTTCTCCCGCCACAGATTTTCCCTCTCCTTCCTCGATATCGCCCCAGCTTGACAGCTCTAGTTCGGCTCAGGAGTTAGTTGGTCATGTCCATCCGTCCCTCCGCTATATCGTGGCGAAGACAGTTCCCTGCAGGCACTTCATTCAGAGTAATGGATGGTGTCCGTATGGCGAGCGTTGTCATTTGTCAGTACTTTCCTCAATCATTGTTGAACATGGTCTGATAATATTGCAGCATGCATGACGTGACTCAAGTGCAGCGCCCAGCTCTCCATCGTATGGTGTCTTCCAGCGCGGCATCTACAACGTCTTCCCACCCTTCACCGCGATCTTCTTCGACGATTACCCTCATATCTTCGGCTGAAGCATCCAGCTCATCTACATCACATAGTCGCACGGACATCCCATCGACCACCTGCAGTAATGAAACTCCTCGCGACTACTGCTGGGCCTTTGTGCAGGGGATGTGCAAGGTCAAGAACTGTCATCATTACCATCCAAAGAACATTGTTCCTTGTGAGTTTTCCTGAAGGATACCTTTGCTTTGTCTCATATTTCGGTGTGCGACAGACTTGCCCTTCACTCCGTGTCTTACCTACCCGACCTGCTTTGGTGGCGAGCAGTGTCCGTTCAAGCACCCTGACCCTCCTTTCAACTTCCGCGAATCCACGTTAGAGATGGGTTGGCCAAGAAAAAGCCCGTCGTCGACGGATTCTACGCACGCCCAGCTTCCTGAAGGAGCGATGGAGCGCAATGGCACTGTGTACTTCCCTGTTCCCCTTGGCCGGCCTAGCTTCCAGCCTGGACAAGACGTGACCGATCTGCAAGCTATTGCGAACACCCGCTATGCGTTTGTCACCCCGCAGGGCCTGGAGTTCGTTGCTCCTCCGTCCTCTCTGACGCAAGCTGAGAAGGAGGCTCTGACGTTCCCGCCATCTCCCCCTCAGTACGCAACCAAAGTTATGTCAGAGGAGGTACAGTCCGTCGAGACCCCCAAGGCATCGGGGGAGTTTCCGCGAGTTGCTGCCAAGAAGACGTCTAGGAACCATTCTAACGTGCAACGCGGGCGCCGCGCGAGTGTCGCTGCCCGTCCTGAGCCTGAACCTACGAGCTCTCCGGGAAAGTGCAAGGCTACCAGTGGTCGCAAGATGTGTCACGGCAAGAATAAGGTTTGTCATTTGTTCTCTCGTCGCAAGATCGACAGGCTGACTTCCGTCACCACATAGAGCTGGGCAGCTGTGTCTACTTTCGAGAGTCGTTGAAAAAGGCAAGCGTGCTGGGATCCACAATATGGTGATACCCTCCGAGATCACGAGACTGAGAAACACCGGCAACGCGTCTGGACACGCGGAACCAAGTCATTGCTGTTCTTGATTCTCCCTTAGTTATACCTCTATGATCTAGATTGTCCTCTGTATATCTATCATCTCGTCTCCTCTACCATCTCATCTTCCATTTTGTATTGTAAAACATGAATAACAATACTCCGACACGAGGTACAGTCTGCCATGACAAGAAGACCGTTACGAACCAAACAGCATCGCGAGGTACAAATATAGCTAGGATAACAACTCGATAGCAGGATAAATAGCGTGCGGGACGGGAATAAATTATGAGAAAAGCTTCAGGGAACGTCACACCTATCCAAAACTTCCTCCACATAGTCAGCCATGATGCGCATAGTCTCGTTTGAAGGGTGTCTATGTGCAAAATTTGAGTCATGAAGTTTCGTCATTCTAAATGAATTCACTAACCCATCGATCCAGTAGAAATGGTGTTTTGGATCGTCGCACGCCCCAGCAGTGGTATTGCTCACGACGCAAGAGTTAGTGCTTGTGTATCCGAAGGCCTTATATCCAGGATCAGGGCCCAACACGCCGTCCCATATGCGGGAGAAGTCGGCGAAGGCGACGTTCAATGGAGCACTGACATTTGTGCCTTTATGGAAGGCGCTGATACCATCATAGATGGCCTGCTTCCATGCATCGCCCGCGGCGTCATGCTGGCCGCGACCATAGACATCGGTGATGAGGAACGAGCGTCCATTCGTGGGCTCACTCGCTAGGACCTCAATTTGGCCCAGGAGATCTGCTGCAGCTTGTGGGAGGTGATTGCCATCGACTGAATAGATGCAATCCTTAGTCGGGCAAGTAGAATACTGGGAGACAGCTTACCTTTAACGTCTTCCCAATCACTGACCAGGTCGTCAGATGACTTCAATCTTCAAGGACGAACCAAAATCAGAACATACTTGATTCCAAAGAATAGGGTATACAGAGTCGAATCAGAGTCAAGTTTATTTGACTGACCTAGGAACACTGCCACTAAATCATGATGACACGTCAGTTTCGGTCAGAAGCACGTTGTACAAGATCTCTACTTTGTTGTAGGAAATCCACAGGCCTCGGATTGTCGGGCCATAGCGAAATGTTCACGACCGCACTGGCTACCTATCAGGGGAACCTCAGTCAATACGTGATGCACAGGACAACATAGACACTAACAGCATAGTCCATGAGCTTTGCGCCTATGTCGTTTGCAATATACTCGATCCAGACTGGGCCATCTGTCGATCGACCACCTGCCTCGATACCTGGCGGAATGAGGACGGGTGGAAGCAAAGGAGATCCGTCATGCTTCCCGCCGTCGGTATATGAGTCCTGCATCAAAGTATATTATTAGCAACAATCTCGTGTGGTTTTGAGAGTGAAGCAGTACACCGAAGGAGACAATGGTCTTGATCGACCTCAGACTGATGCCCCCGTTAACGTCGGCCGTGTTACCTCCGAGAGGGCCGCACACAGGACTGACAGCAAGATGGATACCGTCATTCCTTTCACGAGGAGTCATGAAAGGACTTCCCAAGGCGAACGACCCGAGTGACGCGACGAGGACAGACTTGGTGAGCAACATGTCTGAGAAATTTTAAAACGCGTCACCTTTGCTCTGCAAACACTGTATTTATACAGGCCATTATCGTTGAGAAGCAGCATATTCTTGGACGGTACATGTGGGCGAGAAGGTGATAAAGGGTCTCTGTGAGTCTCTGCTACATGAAGGAGGATGTTGGAAGAGCAGAGCGCAGACGCGGTCCCGTGCACTCTCCTGCCGCGCGGCGCGGGCAGGTGACCACCATAAAATGTCACAAGACACCCATCAGGTACGCTAGCCCCCGTTTTCGCGTCCAACGCGTCCAGCCTCGGAGGATAGTGGGCGTCGTTGCGCGTGGTACGATGGCCAAATGGACCCGTCATAGATAGGCGTACATCATAACATAAAGTATTCACACAGAACAACGGCATGTTCTCAGCTCATGCTCTATTTTTACGGTCCGCATGACACGGCCGTCAGCGTTCCGTCAAGTCACCAGCCTCATTCAACCATACGACTTGGTTGCTCCATCAGAGCAGGTAGAATTTCGGAGACATCAGCGACAAACTCTGTCTGAATCAAGAAAGACGATGTGATTCATTTCCGCATCGGTGAGGGAATTATGTGTTACTGAATGAGACATGAAGCAAGGTATTGGACAGGCGGATTAGAGCGGCTAGAGAAAACGGCGTGTAAGTATACTGCTCCAATCTCATGACAAAGACGGGATGCAGACTCATTTCAAATGCATAAGCAGGAATACCATCCGTCTCCATGAGACTCGAAGTTGAAGGACGCAGGATGGATAGAGGCTCCGGGATCGCTGCCCCACGGCGCGATGCAAAAATAGCCAGAAAATGGGAGCGCGTGCCCCTGTAATTTGCCAGCGTTGTATCGCTGGACCACTGAATAGCACCATACTGCCGTAATGCAGCGTTTTCCGTCGCTGAGCCGCCAAAAAACTGCCTTCGCGGTGCAGGCGGGGCACGGGATGCACAGGAAGATGTCCGAACCGTGTTCCTGTGCTTTTCTGGGCCCTTCGAGCTGGAATCGGACAGTCCGTGGATCGCCCTTCCGATGACCAGGACCAACGGCAGACTCTGAGGAGCTTCCAGTCCTGACGTGAACGCTCTCAGTTGTGGGGAAGACCCCGGAAGACGGTTCTTGAAAGCGGGCTACCTGATCTAAGTACAGGGGAAATGAAGTCATGCTTCACTGGAACCAGACGCTGGAATACTTGGAATGGAAGAACTGTCATTGTAGATGGCTTCCCCAGATGTGCGCTTGAGAGCAGGTGACGTGAGGACCTCTTCGGTCAACCTCAAATCGTCTGACGTGACATATAAGATAAGAGGAGACAGGAGTGTTATAGCAGTCTCAGGTCGAGATCGGAGATGCGCGGAACGCGTAGATGGCCGGTCATCATTTCGGAAAGGGACATGACCAGATATTGGAACGGGCTCAGAATGCCCCAAGTCTATGTCGGGGAAGAGGAAGCTGTCATCGGCAATAGGATTTTCAGTTACGTGTCTTGGGCAAACAAAGGCAACGTGACAAACGGAGGGAGATCCGTCATGTCAACGTGGGACTGTATGCATATTTCGCCCGAGTGATAGCTGGCAGGAGTAGAAGCCCTGCTGACCTCGGGTGATTGATCGCCATTATCAATATGTGTACCAGGCATTACAGGCAAAGCATGCTTTGCAGAGAGGAAGAGGCGATCTGTGAGGTATATCCATGGACACCCAGACTGGCAGATATTGAAAGCGGCTTCAGCAGCTGGGTTGCTTTGGTGTCCTGGTGTGGAGTCGAACCTTCGGATACCAGCGTGTTTATTTGAGGGGTTCCAGGTTCTACCAACAACACCGAGTGATCAGGCATAACGCTTCCAGCAGCAAATTCTGAGTAGCGGCCGGGGTCTATAACACTAGCTGTTGAACGGATCGTCACTACAGCTTGTCGATGAGGTATCGAGACATCCATCACCAACGACGAATGCCAAAGGCGATTCATTCACATAATCACATACGGTCGTTAAACCATAGTGATCAAGGTCGGAAGGCTGCTGCTGCTCAGAATCACCGGCAACATCTTGAGCGGGGGTGAATGCTAGAGAGATGGCTGCAGATATGTCATGTTCTGGGTCCATGATAGCTTCGCCGAGTCCCCAAGATTCCAAAGGCAGATGCGACTCCTCTGATGACAATGCGTGGAAGGTCGTTGGAGCCTCGTGGGGGATCCGCGCCAGACTTATAGCGAAGTGTATTCGAGTCTCTTCGCCATTGTTCTCCGTCTCTTCGTCCATAGTTTGAGCAGTGCGACCTTGATAGATATCACATTCATGCGTGGTATAAGGCATTCTGACTGTCGAACATCGCGATGATCCCGGAGGAGGCGTGTCCAGCCATATCCAAGACGCATCGTCGTCAATGCTATCCATGATGCATGACGGCAGATGCATCACATTGCTCTTCGAGATCTGGTGAATGTGTTGTCGAGCTACGTTAGAGAACTCGTAACAATGAAACTCGAATCCCGAGGAAGTTCTGACCTATGAAAGACTCATGACCAAAACAACCTGAGAAATCCATGCTGCTTGCTTGGCGACAGTGTGAGACAATGGAAGTCGTATCAAGTCTGCATCAAGTCATGCGCGCCATGCTCTTCTCTGCGGGATCGTGCAGAAGGCGCGTGGGTCGTGTTGGACTGTGTGAGAAGAGAATATCTAATTCTGCACTGCTTCGGGATCTTTAATGATGAGTGGGCTCGACAGGATCTTATCGACACTGTTTGGGAAATCGGAGATAGCGTGTTCTTTGCGTTGAGCACTCGCTGCTTGCAATATCCATCTAATCATGAACATGACGCATGGTGGTCGAGTGCGAACGTATGAAAAGCTCATTGCTGAATGCTACGGACAGAAAACGACGCTTGATCGCGGTTATACAGAATTTGGCAAAAAGTAGACTTACCTGGACAATAGCCATGCACTTGTGGGGCCAGCGCACCCACTGAGAAAAGAGCCAGGCGAGTGTATTAAATGAACGAAAGGTTGAAATTATCCATACGGCGGGGCCGGTAGTACTGTGAATGTTACGAGGCGTGTCATCGCAGGTATTCGAGGTGAAGAGAAGTTGGCGCTCCGTTGTCGACCAGAATGCCGCGCCCAGGCGAGCATACTCTATACACAACCCTCCCCGCCTCGTTGTGTTTTAGAGACTCGGTCACCAGTGTACGAGCATACAACACTGTTCACCACACGATGCATGTACATACGGCTTCCTGGTGTGCCTCTAATGTCGGAGTCTGGCCATGGTACAGTCGCGTTCTGTCAAGTCGAGGGAAGGAAGCGTGAGAATATTTGACACGATTGGAACGACGATGTTGAGTTGTCGCCAACTGGCCATGGGTATCTTTTGAGCTCTGTATCTACTTTTCATCGTTGCATTGCGGAGCACTTTTGAGACGTAGTACGCAGCATGATAATTTTTTCCCCGTCATGAACTGTAGGTGGACTGGACAGAGCCGTCATGACAGTATCGACCGACCGCAGAACATGGTTGTCACGCCCCAAAGCATGCAACATCTTTTCCTCTCCGATCATCTGATCCATTGGGACTGGATATATGATGCTCGAGCATACAGCATCATCAGGTTCCATGCGAACTTTGGGGGAACTCCATCCTAGTAATCCTAAAATGGAAGGCTGGAAGAGGCTTGCATTCCAATATGGCCTGCGGCTGGCAACGTTGCAGTACATATGCTACTCCCAGCCATGTTTCTGCACCCCATGAATTCGGTTAGGACTATCATCAGCATCAGCACATATGCCGCCTTTCTTTGATTTACACGATATCCTCACGTTCTTTCGTACACTCTGGCTCCGCACCTCCACGCTCTTTACCACTTATGCTCGGCGCCTTGGGCGACAGGAACATGGTGACGATCCCGACCATCCGCCTTCCCTGCCCGTCAGCATGCCCAAGTCCACGAAAGGCCTTTCAAGGTTCTATCACACGCTCTCCAGGCATGCCCGCGCGCGCAACCTCAAGACGAAAGCAAGACTGCAGCATCATGCGAAGAAGAGTGTCTTAGCGGCCAAGCTCTCGTCTGCGACGCCACTCACCTGTTCCCCTGGCGTCAGCACTTCAGCCCAACCAGCCTTCACCATAGCCCAAGGCATACAGTTTGAGATGGTCGCGAGCGGATCCGCGAATACTGCTGAGAGCACGCATCTCGCTTCAGGCTCCACGCCCGACACGGTCAGCCCGCCATCCACAATGGGATCCTACATGCATACTCCTGCTCTTTCCTCGGGGACGGCATACTCCCCTGCCCTGTCTGATGTCTCCACCCCACCGCCCACGCCTCGTACATCAAAGACCTCCATGACTAGCTTTTTTGCCAAGTATGTTGAATCCGAAGTTCTTGATGAGTCGGAGACCTCAGGCGACATTGAAGGCGGCCTAGCGGCCGGCTGCAGCAAGCGACGTGGTTTTCGCGGAGCACGCCTCTATGCTACCAAGAAGTTTTCAGACACGCTTAGTCCTCTGTCGCCGGGGTCTGCTCTTCGCCGTGTCTCTAGCAATCTGATCAATCGCATCTCTCATCCCAGTCCCAGTTCGCCGATGGCAATCGACTTCGAGGTCTGCGATGATGACCCTTTTGCTCTGCGCGGTGACCCATACTATGCGCAGGACGGCGATGAATCTTCATATGCAGATATCTTCAGCTTCTCCATCTATGAGCAACACCTACCGGAGAAAGGAAGCAGGCGCATTTCGAAGCAAAGCAACGCCTCCAGCGGATTGAAGCCCCGCGTAAGGACCATAAAACCCAGGCTAAACATCTACGACATGTCCATGTATGACGCGGGCATCAAACCATCTTCTCCGACGAGGTCGTGTTGCATACAGGTCTCGCCGACTACGCCTGCCGAGCGAGAAGCGAGAAACGCGGGGGCAAGCACTGCTGCCGGGAAGCGTAAGGACATGAAAATGTCTCTGCCTCTCCCGATCACTCAACCTGCAGTAGTACCTCTTACGCGCTCGGCATCACAAGGCGCGAGGAGGCCTACGACCAAGAAGGCACCTATTGGAGCGGACACGGCCGCGGAGGGGCTGACGAACAGAGATTACCTCCGCTCTGTTGCGCGGGCACGTTTCGAACCTGATGCGAATCTCCGGTCGTCGGTTTCCTCGGGGTTCTCGGAGCGAAGCCACACAGCGGGTCTGCGTCCCCTCATCCTGCCGCAGCAGGTCGCTGCGCGCCCCAACTCTGTCCTCAGCTATTTGAGCGAGCCATGCGACGAATCCGAATGTCGGAGAGCGGAGGAGACTAGGGGCGGGGTGCAAAACAAGCGCAGATCCAAGCAACTTGATGATATCATCTCGTTGTTGGACGAAGGGGAGGAGAGGATGAGCTGGAACGTGGATCTAGAGAACGGATTTGCTGTCGATAGGGATTTCGGGGAGAAGAGGCGTAGTAGAGCGCTTGCAGTCTGAAGCGATCTAGGCGTATGCTCGTGTTACCATATTTTCAGTTTCATTTTGCTCTGTGTTGCGAACATCAGTGCTTCAGGACATTTGAGTATAATCTAGCAAGCATATCTAATCAATGCATCGTCTGTGCCTCTAGTGGAGCAAGGAATGAATGTAATGGCTGCAGTGCTCGGAAAACATGTCTAGTTATTCTTGATGAAGTCGACGACGTAGCGTCTAAATTCATCAGGACTATGATGCCGTCAATCAGTCAAATCTAGCCCTGAATAATGTTTGACTCACCGCTCTGCATGAACTAAGGTACTCCAAGAATGAGGTCAAGTACAATTCTCGAGAACAAACTTGACGTACCCCAATGACCTGCGTCCAACGTCACCATAGTCATGTTTGGAAAGAACGCCTTAGCGATCGGCAAGTTCTTGTTGTTAATATAATTGCTCCTCAAGCCTTTAATGAACAGCGTCTTCCCGTCCCACGTACGCTCGCCGGCGTTGTATGGGAAATCGCCTAGATTATGAATGGAGTTGGATATGATGTTCAGCGGGATGCGGAATC
The DNA here is from genome assembly GCA_004681135.1 of Hericium alpestre. NCBI lineage: Eukaryota > Fungi > Basidiomycota > Agaricomycetes > Russulales > Hericiaceae > Hericium > Hericium alpestre. Next base: position 18,970 of record SFCI01000026.1, on the reverse strand, counting down.
TAAGGGAAGGACCCGATGTGTCCAAATTTGTGAGGAGAAAAGCACGAGTCATTGGATCCTGTCGCATATTCTTAGTCCAAAAACTAACTAAAGAGTCACCGGACTCACTGCTTCATATGGTGTCAGTATGTGTTGTGCTTCTTGACGGGTGGAGACCCGGGCCGCTTCGATCTCTATCATAGCTTTCGCATAACCACTGAATGCGTCTGAGAGTTTGCCGCGAGCCGGAGCAATGTCAGCAACGATGAGGTGCTGAAGGAGCCCTGGTGGTAGCACTGGAGAAAGCGCCAAAGTCATGGCAGCTTTACCACCCCTTCAAATCATCCGAGAAAAGTATCAGATTGTCCGAGTTCACGAGAACTGATAGCGAGTGACTCACATAGAGTGGCCGAGGAGCGAAACATTGGTCAGAGAGTGATTCTCGAAAAAGTGCAAGACGTCGTTCGCCATGGCCTGATAATTCATAGGCTCCGCATGCGGTGATGATCCATGGTTTCGTAAATCCTGAAAGAGCATTTGTAAGGCACATGCACCATCGAAAACCGAGTAGGCTCACCAATGAATACACTGGTCTCTGCAAGTCCTTTGCGAATGCCTTGGAAAGCGATAGCCAATTCCGCTTCATCCCGCTGCGACGTCATTATTGAATTCTCTCCATTTCGTGGTGTGGGACCACGTACAAGAGACCATGAAGAATCACAAGGGGTCTGTCCGTCTTATTTCCATCCGGAGCACGTATGCAGTCATATCTCAGATCCATAGGTGTAATCCTGGTGGTGAGTGTCCCTGCACTCGATTAGCAAGTATCCCGAGAACATGTCTGACGGACGTACTCTGAGAGATATGGCGGTTAGTTTCGCGACATGTCGCTTTCCTCAGATGCGCCTTCGTTACGGCTGCTCTAATGCCCAACATATTTGGTCGTCTAGGGAAAGCTAACGAGAGGACAGAGGATAGAGAGGCTCAGTAGCCGCTCAAGCGCGGACAGGCGCGGACGCGGGACCGGAGCCCGTCGCGCGACGCGGTACGGCATCTCCCGCAATGAGCGAAGACCGGCCCTAAACGAGTACTATGAAAAAAAAGTTTGTCGCGTTTTTCTTCTCTTCGTCTCCTCCCACGCAATGTCCTNTCGTATTTCTGACGTTTCTCTTTGCTTGTCTTCGGGTATATACCCTAGATGTGAGTTCCTCACCCTATCGACGTTTCTGTCTCTTCTCGACGCGATGAAAACCATTTTGTTTACCCGAGCATCGTCCTCTACCTAATGGGCGACTGCAAAGATATGAATTGTCATAGTTACACTGATCGGTTTTCTGTTCCTTCTCATGCTCAATGTTATTGAACGGGTTCNCTGACGAAGTTTATCTCAGAACTCTACCGACGTGGACGGGCTATAATACGAGACAGACCATGGCATGGGTATCATTGGTGAGTGACGTAGTCTCAAATTCCCCCATACTTCCCCATCGCTTGGATGATACAAAATCATTCAAACTAGAGTATCTGAGAGCCTTCGGCTCGATGCTTTTATTTATCTGTCAATCCACTGAGCCTTCGCATCTTCTTGGTATTCGTCGTTCGTGCACTCGTGCTGACTTCCTTGCCTAGACCCGTCCCTAGCCTCGAGTATCCACACTCGACTCTAGCAGCCCTTCAAGCAATAACCTTCCTGGTGAGTGTCTGTACTTCTTACTTTGCTATGATGATACATATGGAGTTACCGCCTGACTTCATCGTACGCGATGGAGTAATGTGACGATAAATCCAAGGCTGTTTTTTTAAAACTCTGAGCATTTGTTCCACTTTCCGTGAACTCTATTGCTGACTGATATTCATAGGGATTCTACGTGATGGGATTATTGCTTATCGGACCTGAGGGATATCTGTATGAATTGTGAGTACTTGTTCCAGCCCTACTTCGCTTCGCTATGATGCTTTATCACGACGGTCTTCGTACCATTACTGCCGAAAATGCCCGCCACAGCTCAAAAATCCGGGCAACCCCTTCTGAGTTTTTCCTTCGACATTTGCCAGATTATATATCGAATCGTTACTGACAGCTCAATCCAGATCCTCCAGCCAGGTCGCTGTCAATGTCTGTCCATCCGCGTAATGGTGAGTGTCTTGTCCTATGGTTCCGTCCATGTTCTTTTCCACATGTATTTTATTACGATGAATCAATGAAAATTAATCAACTAGAAGCTGTTTCTGAGCTTCGGCCATGATTGTATTTTATATCTACAACCTGATCTTTCGTGTTAATGTCATGGATTTGCGAATCCGTTATGCTGATACATATTTCTTCAGGTCATTCGCGAACCTCCGATCATTGGGCGACACGTAGCGGTACGCAAGGTCGTGCTTATGGATTCTGCATCCTGGCGCGTCCCACGGATAGGATATGACGTCCAACGGGCATAATGCATGACGTGGAAGAAGGGATGACGCTCAATATAAGTTGACATGTTCCATAGCGACATTCGTTGAGTGAGCCCACCCTTAGCGTAAACACATGTCGTACTCAATGGATAAATTCATGATCTGCCTTCTGTTCTGGACTCTGCAACGCATCTCGTATCGATCCCAATATCTTATCTGAGAAAGATGTTCTATACATATCTGATGATGCGGAGATTGCGCGTGCAAGTTTCAAAGCCTTCGGGGCGGGTGCATTTGACGGGAGGTGCGAGTGCTCGGAAAGAGATGTCCCCTGCAGGAACGTGCAAACTGTCTCGGTACCGGTGATATGAGTGGTCCGCATGCGCTCGTGTCTCTCTGCAACGACGACCACATGCACACGAGCTTCATCTGCAGTTGTGGCGCACTCAGGCCCATCCGATACCTCCGATACCATAACTGCCGCGTGTTATGCCTTTTGATTGCACGTTCACATGTGCTATTATCTGTTTCCTCTTGGTTTGTTGTTCCCAGAGTGCCGAACAGTGTCATGCTGTGAAATGGAATCAGGCTGGTATCGCAATGGGTGAGCGCTTGAGCTAACGACCATATGCAACACAGGCGATCATGCTGGACCTGGCTTCGCCCATGCGGCTTCCGAGACCCTGCCAACGCTTTGCAAACGTTCGCTCCACCTGCGACACCTCGCATGTTATCGGGTTCCGTCTTGGTCTCCATATATAAACTCTGCGATGCTCTCGTTCTCTTCAAGCTTGGGTTCTGTGCAGGCCTCCCCCTTTCAAGCTCAAGGTTCTCGGCCAGTTTGAAGACGTTACCATGCTCCGGACATTTTTAACAACCAGTGCTATCTTGGCAAGCGTAGCGTTTGCCAATGCGAGGCTCCCGGGATTCAGCTCGGCAGATAGCCACAGTCTCTTCAAGCGCATCAGTTCGGGGTGCAGCACGTCGGGCGCGGCATCATGCTCGTCGAGCTCAGTGGGGAATACTTGCTGCACTGAATCTCCTGGAGTAAGCCTACTCCAACCGACTATCCTACCGCGATGGCTAATCAGTCCGCAAATATCAGGGTCTCTTGCTTCAAACGCAGGTGGGCAGAGTCATCCTATATCAGCATGTCGAGAATGGCGTTATAACGGATCATTGCAGTTCTGGGATACCAACCCGGCGACTGGCCCATCCAACAGCTGGACCATACATGGTGCGTGACTCGTTGCTCTCTTCGTTCCTATATTTACTAGGCATGCGCACAGGTCTCTGGCCGGACAAGTAGGTGATTCGTCGTTTGCCATTTCTACAGATGGTTGATACTTTGGACTTGTCCTCAGCTGCAACGGGACATATGAAGAGAACTGCGATTCGAGCCGTGACTACACGAACATTGCGGGGGTTGGTTTCATCCATTCTAAGCGATTTTCAGCAGACTGACTGGTGGCTTCCAGCTTCTGCAAGACCAGGGAGCCAGCGACACGCTGTCTTTCATGCAGGAGGTCAGCCTATATTCAGGATTTCTTGTTTTCAAACAAAGCTTATGTTACGCATGCAGTTCTGGGTCGACATCAACGGGCAGAACGAACAATTCTGGGAACACGAATGGGCTACGCACGGCACGTGTATGAGGTAAGGGTACTTCTCAGCTCGCGAATCTATATGGCTGAATTACTCGTCTAGCACACTTGAACCGTCATGCCTGCCGTCTGGAAGTCCCAAAGGCGCGGAGGTACTGTTAATGTGACCGTATCCTCTCCATTGCGGCTGAATAAGTCGTTGTACAGGCGGTCGCTTTCTACCAAACCGTGGTCAAGCTTTTCAAATCTCTTCCCACCTACGATTGGCTTTCGCAAGGAGGCATCACGCCTAGCTCTAGCAAAACATACACGCTTTCGGACTTCACCTCGGCTTTGAACAAAGCATCCGGAGTACGTGACTCCATACAATTATATCAATTACTCTGACCCGGATACAGTTCACGCCCGCCTTGGACTGTAGCGGCAGCAATGTCAACCAGATCAGCTGGTATTTCCACCTGAAAGGCTCTGTCGTTGACGGCGGCTTCGTCGCGATCGGTGAGTTCTGCTGGCTTACATTGAGTGGTGTGATTGTCTAATACTTTGAACTCCAGATGCCCCAAAAAAGGGCTCGTGCCCGTCCAGCGGCATCAAATACCCTCTGAAATCAGGTTCATCCACCTCTACGTCGTCGGTGAGTCTTTGTCTCTGAATATTTGGAATGCTGGAGCTCATTCGGATGCTTGTTCCAGGGCACGGGCCCTACTGGCGTATGTTCATTTGACCGTCTCGTGAAGATTCGCGACTGACATAGCATTGATCGATTCTTGCTAGTCCCCAGGAGGTCTTCCGTCTAAGGCCACCATCAGCGCGTTAACGTCCTCCGGCAGCAGCTTGGGTGGGCTGTTGTCAGCTGGCAAGTGGTCGACGCAGACGCCAGGGACATATACCATCTCGGGCTCTTCGGATAGTTTCACCCTGACATCGTCGAAGGGTGACTGCGCTGTCACCAGTGGAGAGTTCTCCTGCGGTGGCTCGTCATCATCCACATTCTCTGTGGTACGTGACCTGATCTCATCGGCACATAAAATGGATGAAGCTGACCCGCTTCGTGGATAGGTGACCTCTGGTAGCAACCTGCTGCTCGCGTTCCAAGGATCTACGAAGTTCTCGAGTGACGCGTCGCCCAGTGGCCAAGCGCAGGAGACGGTATTCACTGGCAGCAGCCACTCCGTTGAATTCAGCCTCGCGCTCAATTCAACATAATCGTCAAGGCTTTGTGGGGTTGTCCTGTAGCACGTCGTCTGTATCCATGAAACAACTGTACAACTGTTGCTCATGGTTTTTGTGGAGGATCATATAACTTCGACGAGATCAGCAACTCTCTGCTAATTACAGGCTTGGATGTATGAAAATAGCAAGAGACACAGGAAAGCATTCAATGAAGGTGAAAGTACTGTGAGGACATTACAGGTATATCTCTATAGAAGTCCATGCAGAGGTAATCGTGCCTCAGCCTTACCAAGAGCTGTCCTCCAAAGCCTTGTCACGGCCGCCCAATACCGATCGGGATCGCTCCGCATGTGTAGGACATGTGCGGTCTTATCGAAGACCTCGGTATCGACTGTGTCACCCAGCGAGCGCGCCTCAGCAGCATGCCGAGTGACATTCGCATGTGGGATGAGCGCGTCTTCTTTTGAGTAGACATACAGGGGGGGAGAGGCCTTGCTAATCCAGGGTAGGACCCGCGAGCATTGTAACATGCGATTCCTCTTGTCCGTCGGCCGCTCGAGGCCGAGTAGGGTATGGGAACGGTGAACGCGGCGATCATGCGCCCAACGCTGCTGCTTATACATAGGTGCGGAGTCTAGGATGAGGGCTGAGGGTACGTCATAGCCGTCTTTGTGGTTATGTGTAAAATTGGCAGCCCTGTCCTTCAATATCTCGGACAGGGTGACGATCTGGGCAATACCGCCTTGATGATGCGAGTCAGCCGTGGACACGTCTTCCGGCTGAGAAGGTGAACTGACCACCGGAAAAGGCGTGCACTAGGATCGATGAGCCCGGGGAGACGCTCTCGGGATTGATGTAGCCAAGATTTTCAAGAAGATCCGCGACAGGAGAAATAATAGCTTGCTGTCATAGCGAGATGAAGATGTGGTGTTGTGTTACGATAAGATGGACGATGGCTCAGGAAACAACGGACGAACCCTTTCGCTTATATTCTTGAAGAAAAACGATGGGTGAGATCTGGGTGAGATAGTGTGAGTACAATCGTGGCATGAGGGTAGAGCGCTGAATTCATAGTGTTGGGTATATTTGAACAGGTGTGGCAATTGCCCTCCCACTGTACATAGCAGTCCTTGAACTTGTCCTTCGACTTCCTTTCAGCCTTCACTAGCTTACACAAAGGCGAGGCCAGGACCTCGAGCAACTATTTATCTGGGGCAGGCAATTTGTCGTCGTGACCAGAAGGTAGCAGTGCATGAAAAAAGCCAAATTACTGTGCTAGTATGAGAACATTTTAAAAATGCCTCGATGCAAGCCCGATTACAGGTAGCAAGGCGATTCACGAATGCGATGCGGCAGCATCAGTAGCCGTCCTCCAGACCCGCTGCACAGCAGCCCAATACCGATCGGGATCGCTCCGCATGTGTGCGACATGCATAGTCTTGTCGAAGACCTCTGTATCGACCGCGTAGCCCAGCGCGCGCGCCTCAGCAGCATGCTGAGCGACGGTTGTGTATGGAATGAGTGCGTCTCGTTTGGAGTAGATGTAGAGCCTGGGAGTGGCCTCGCCAATCCAGGGCAGAAGATGCGTACGCTGTAACGCACGCGTCACCTCTTCCATCTGGCGCTTGCGGCCGAGGAGCGCGTGGAAGAGGAAGAGGGAGGCGAAGATCAACCACGCGATGAACATGGCAGGATATCGAATGAATGGACTCCGTATGGTAATTGTGAAGGCGGCGACGGCGGACCCAATGCTGCTGTCCCCAGGCGCTGAGTCTAGGATGAGGGCTGAGGGTACATCATAGCTATCCTTGTGACCATGTGTACGCTTGGCAGCCCTGTCCTTCAACACGTCGGACAGTGTGACGACTTGGGCAGCACCACCTTGATGACAAGAATCAACCAATGGTACGGATGCTGATGAAACTGTAAACCGACCATTGGAAAACGCATGCACTAGGACCGATGAGCCCGAGGGGACGCTCTCAGGGTTGATGTAGCCAAGGCTCTCGAGAACATCCGCGACCGGCGAAAGAAGAGCACGCTGTCGTGGCGAGACGTGGAATGAAGTCATTGTGTTCGTTAAGGGTCGATGGGCCAAGGTCCAGGAACCAAAGGACGAACCTTTTCGCTCGTGCTCTTGAAGAAGAACGATGGGTGACATTGCATGAGTAAAATCGTGGCATGAGGGTAGAGCGTCTCATAGTATTGTGTATACTTGAAGAGATGCGCCAATTGCGCTCCCACTATGATAGAACGGCCAGATAAAGATAAGCCGCATGAGACGGACTATGGGGAGACGTCGATGGAAAATGACTTACTCCACCCAAAGACAATGATCAACCTAAGTCGTGTAAGACATTTCAGGAGGCGGTCTATACCGTCAGGGCGTTAGATGATTTGCTCACGTTGGGTCTTTGGAATGCTCTCCAGTTGCTCCCAATGTCTCTTCGTGCCGCAGGAGGAAGACGCCTGGTGACAGCTTTTGGAAGTTACCAAGATCAGTTACTTTTGACACCATGGTTGGGTTCGATTTGTTCGGTATATGCCTCTGCTGTTACACGAGGAAGGATTTGATGTAAGGACAAGTTGCGCTCCCTATCGATGCCTGAGCGTCGAATGTAAGTTCAGTATCGCGGCGTTCGACTGCCGCAGGCACGCACCTGATATACCAGGGCACCACACGTGTATATTAGGCGGACTGGCCGGGCTAACACAACTTGAAATGCGCGACCGCTGTCCCTGGCGCTTACAGCACGCACTGCTGGTATGATGTCACCAGCCGGCTATGTAAGCGAAGACAGAGAGTTCATGGAGAGACCGACATTTCAATTACACTTCAGCTTCGACAACTTACTATCTGAGATCTCGAGCTTGCGCTAAGGATATGAGGATAAGTCTGAACGGATGCGTGCCACCAGTAAGTAACCCTCAACGAAAATGATAACAAACTGAAAACGATGCAAACGCACCGAAAGGCAATATTTCTACCTTGTCCTGATGATGAACACAGGGCGTGTGACGGGATGACGAATGCGGTCTTTCACATTATTTAATTGATACGATTTAAGTCGATAAGCCAGCATATTTTGCAAATGCGGCTACTTACTGGGCGTTGTTGCTGCGTTGACAGTCGACGACGGACGTTGAGTGCAGCGAGCGCCTGCAGGGACGTGATTGGGTAGGGTTGGCTTGGCGCTTCTCGTAAATTGCATTCCGTAATCTTCTCACGCATCGCTGCAGTTCCTCCGACTTGAGCTTGAGTCTTGACAAGTCTGTACTGTAACTTCTTTTCAACTTCCTTTGCACAAAGGCGAAGTCTTCAGATCTCGAGCAACTGATTGTCGGACATCCCAACTAGTTCTGAGAGAAAGCCCTTTGTCGTGACGAGAGTAGGGGACCTTCCAAGTGTTCCCGCATTCCCCATGACGTGACATTTCTCTAGTGCGTATCGTATACGTATGATGTTAGTTGTCTTGGAATTTATTGGAGGCATTGCCTGGTAAAGGCATCAGGTACGTCAATGGCTTGCATGTCACAGCATCGACCAGGGCACTGATGTCCTCCTTCAGAATTCGAATCGCCTTCCAGCCGAATGTCCCTACTATCCACAGGTTATTTGTGGAAAAACGTCCACCTGCTCGAGCCATGTTTCCTGAGACGTGCCAGCCGCGCTGTGCATGCGCGCGACGAGGCGCTGCCTGATCCGCCATCACTGCATCAACTGGAGACGAAACAAGACATGACTTCGGCGAAAGAGTGGTTGTCACGGTTTAAGGCACGGAGTATACCTAAATCTCTAGTAGAGATAACTTTCTCGAGAAGCTCTGGTCCCGGTGGTCAGGTCAGTCTGTGTTGCGATCCTCCGAATTGAATTTGTCGAGCAACAATTTTTCTGATACCAGAATGTCAATAAAGTCAACACAAAGGCGACCCTGCGGTGCCCCGTGAAAGCATCGTGGATACCACTTTGGGCACAAGATACTCTGCGGAAATCAGTCTGTTCTCTCTCCCTCGAAGAACTCACAAGGTGCTGATACGTAGATGATCAGCCCCACTATGCGGCCTCCTCCCAGTCTGTCTTGATCACATCTACCTTGCACCGTTCACAGCCGCAGAATGTGGAAGACTGTTTGTCTAAAGTCGGTAGCGTCCGCCGAATCTCCGCATTCGTGCCTGTAGCTGACCCGCACAAAGCTGCACGTTCTGATACAGTCCGCGTCCTCGGCGGCCCTAAAGAATGAACCAACGGAACAGCAGAAGGAGCGCGTGCGTCAACTGGAAAGAGCAGAAAAGGCCAAGCGGAGAATCGAGAAAGACAAACGCAGCCAAACCAAGCGGACTCGCAGCAAACGCGACTGGGATTGACCACTAACCGACTACGGAGCCCTGTCGGTCGATGCTTAGACGAACGGTCTGTGCATTTGTTGCCACTCAATACGATGCTCCCCTCTTATTTGGTGCCATGTCTCAGAATTAATCGTGCTGCAGGAGATCCCCCGACTTGGAGTGCGCTTGAGGGAGCTGGCGGCACGATTTGGATCAGCGGTCATGTGACGCCACCGCGATGGCCCCACCTTACTGACGCGTTTGCGTCCGCCAGTTTGACATGGCACATGTAAAGATACTGTACCTCTGCAAAGCCGCTTGGCCTGTAAAACCCCCTTTACTCTTACTCTTGTGCTGGAGATGGTGCGACATTTACATTTTCCTACAGCAACCGGCGGATTCTCCGACGACTGTTTTGCGGCGTTTGTGGAGTTTGTGGGAACGACTATCTTCCTCCTGCTCGCCCTGGGCGGGATACAAGCAGCCACTGCAGAGAAAGGCGAGACGCCATCCGCCTCGTCCAACATTGAACACGTTCTGTACATCGCCCTTTCCATGGGCTTCAGCCTTCTCGTCTCCGCCTGGCTCTTCTTCAGGATCACCGGCGGCCTGTTCAATCCCAACATCACGCTCGCCCTCCTCCTCATTGGCGTCATCAAGCCTGTGCGATTTGTGTTGTATTGTATCGCACAGCTCACTGGCGCAGTTGCTGCGGCGGGCCTTGTCCTGGCGCTCACTCCAGGGCCGCTGTCATCAAAGTACGCGTATCTTCCTCGCCATCATGGCCCGCCGTCGAGCCTTCGCGCAGATGCTGATCATCAGGTCGCCATGCATCCAGTACCACCCTGCAGCCCGGGACTAACAAGGCGCAGGGCGTGTTCATAGAAATGTTCATCACCGCGACCCTCGTGCTGGCCGTGCTTATGCTCGCGGCCGAGAAGCACCAGGCGACGCCCTTCGCACCGGTCAGCGGCGGCCCTCTTTGCATCACTGCCAGCAGCAGCGCGACTGAAACTTCTGCGACCCGTCCCGACAGATTGGAATCGGGCTGACGCTGTTCGCGTGTCATCTGTGAGTTTGTTTCACTGCTGGCGCTGGCGCTGGGTGCTGACATGGCGCAGGTTTGCAGTCAACTANACCGGTGCAGCGATGAACACCGCGCGCGCGTTTGGTCCAGCGGCCGTCACTGGCTTCCCGTACCACGATCAATGGGTGGTAAGCCTTCTCTCGTGGATGTGCCGAACCGCCTCGGATATCTCACTGACCCACTATTGCAGTACTGGGTCGGTCCTTTCCTGGGCTCGCTCCTCGGCACCGGGTTCTATTCCTTGCTCAAGCAGTGAGTGGTGCCTGGCCTTTGTTCGCCCGGTTTCTGATCATGCGTCTATACGATGCGACTACAGCTATCCGTACTGGAGACTCAACCCAGACCAAGCGTCAGTGGACCCTTCGAAGTCGCCGGAGGATCCAGCCATACGCGTCGCAGGCGCGAGCCCGTCGCTTTCGGGCGGCAACGGGCAGGGGCGAGGCGCGCCGGGGCGCGAGAAGAACGACAGCCCTGCATAATGCATAATCCTTAAAAACTGCCTAATTGCATCATACGACGAGTGCACAATCGAGCATGTGGGCATGTGGGCATGTGGGCCTTCGGTGTCAGTATGTTTATATGTTTAGCCGCAGCTCGGCGACAATACGCAATTTGCCAATCGCGTGTCATCGTGCCATTGTCTCGAATTACGCGATTAATCCGTGCTGACATCACGGAAGCGTACAGAAAATAATTTGCGCGTCACACTATACTAGCGTGCGCGTGCTGATCGAGGCGCCTATGCAAGATGCGCGATGTCATACTGTAGCAGGGTGCTGTACGATACAACACGCTCGGGTATATTAGGATAAGATAAACAACAAACAGACAAAAGCGAATAAGCCAAGACAAAGCAGTATATGTCGGAGAGCAAGTACTGTCCACCGTTCGTAGATTCCTAAGCAATTAGATGAGTCAGACACATGCGGCAAGTAAACAATCGTGCAACAGGGGAAGTCTGACAACAGGACAGAAGCGGGCGGGTGGGGGTATCAAATTTCATTATGATTTACGCGGGTGCCGAATTGTCGTAATCGTGCCCGGGCAGGCCGNCACACGGTCACCAGGGCACGATGCGCGTCCGCCGCCTGGATCGAGGATCAGGCCGGCATGGTGCGATGTGCGCATCGCGGCTCAGAAGTGCCCGGCGAGGCCCTGCGGCTGCAGAGCTGGCGAGTTCGTGTGCGAGCCGTGGTTGGAGCGCTTGCGCGGAGGCAGCATCGCGGATCCCGGTTCCTGATACGTGCAACAAAAAGAGCGCGGGCGTTAGTTCAGCTTGGCGGCATCAGAAACAGAAGGGATGCAGGGGCGTCTAAAGGGTGCAGGGGCGGATGGATGTACCCACCTCGGGCTGGTCCCATAGCCGCGGGTGTTTACGCCCGGGCGAGGATGTTGCGGACTGATCGACCGCCATCTTTTCGGGGACACTGGGGCTCGAGCTCGCGGTGCGCGGCGAGTCCGTGCCCGCGCCAGACCGCGGTTGTTCGGGGTAGCGTTCTTCATCCCATGCGTATGCGGAGCGCATCGTCAGTGGCGGGTGTTCCGCGGTGTGCGGCCGCGTCGCGCTCAGCTGGTACTCCGGATGGTGATATTGCGAATAGTGCGGAAGTTCGCTGTCCGAGGAGAACGACTGTTTCCGGTAAGAGTCTAACAAGACAATTAACAAATATTCTCACGGATCCGAGGGAATGGAGATGCGCATACCAGGCGGACGTTGTCCTTGACGAAGGACCATGGAGACAATGTTATCCCTGCGGTCCTCAACTGCAACAACTTCCTGCCATGCCCGGCGCTCGGCTTCCAGTGAGGCGGTGTATCGTGCGAAGGAGTCTTGAGTATCCTTCTGGGCGCGACGCAGATCGCTGCGAGCGGCATGAAGTAGACGTTCTTGAAGAACGTTAGATGTGATTAAGAATAGATATCTGTGGAACTTACTGGACGATTCCGCCTCTTCTTCTAAAGACGCGCCGCCACCGATGTGAGGTTTCGCTTGGGGCTGGTATGGGAGGGAGAGAGTAGGATTTGACTGATAGCGTGCAGGCGCAGACGCGTTCTCTGCAAAGCGACATGAGCGGGAATCGATCGGATGACATCACGACTGACCCACCTCTTGAAAATTTGGCGGGCTCGTCGTCCGCCCATCCCGGATCTGAGCAATGCCGACCGGAACCCGACTCTGAGGGCTCTGGAGTCTCCGAATCCGCGAGAGACGGACGGGGCGGGGGCACGTAGCGGTTTTCCTGGAAGGCTTTGCGCAGGCGGGGATTGTGCGGAATACCCGCGGCCTGTCGTTCGATGAATTTTCGCAGGAAGGAGAGTTCGATGTTTTCGGGCATGTTGTAGGGCGGGCCCTTGATGTCGCCGCGCTGCATGAGGAGCTCGAGGTGGGACATGACCTTGTCCTTGAGCTGCTGGAGCCACTCGTGAAGCTCCATGTGGTCTTGGTCGGCGACGGCGTCGTAGTCTTGCCGTCTGCGGGCCTTGCGCCAGTAGGTCTTTGTAAGCTTGAGGGCATGGTTGACCTCGGCATCGAGGCGGCGATACCAATCGCTGGCCTGGGAATTGAGGAGGACGGTAAGGACGCCCGGTTGAACACGGAGTTGAAGGAGGCAGCGGCCCTCGGCGTCGGGGGTACTGAGGACGCCCTTTTGTCCCTGGTTGCCGCGAGTAGCGCCGCGGGAGACGTTACCGAGCTCTGGCCAAGGCAAGTCGTCGGCAAGCATGATGTCGAGTTGGCGGGGGGGTGGATGGGAGATGGTCGGTGGAGGAGAAATGGATGAGGTGGATGATTTATAGTTCCAAGTGGCACGCCATTTTAGGTGGGACCGGCCTTGTGTTCACCAGCGGCAGACACCGCCACGACTGATCCCATCGAGTCTTTCGATTGACGAGATGATGCTTTCATCCTCTCAAAGTCTTCCAGTCAATTTGTGATATATCATCGTGGGGAACATCTCCCTACGGGTTCTTTCCCCATCATTCTGATGAGCCAGCCCTTCAGGCTTCCACCGCCGTAACGTCACCTTCCGGAGCAGCCTATGTTTCCTTTCTAATCTCCCCAATGTTATCATGTTCACAAACCAGCGCCCGATGTCAGATAGTGACTTTCGATGTGCCGTTCGTATATCCACACGCTCCATCTCGAAATCAATCTTCTGGCGTTACAGTTACTCAGCTGCCGCCCGTGTCGTCAGGCCAGGTCTCGTCGGACATCTGCTTTTCGCCGTTGGGTCCTGCGTGCGAAGGACATCTCCACTGACACTTTGCGGCTGTCGATGCTGCACAGGATCCTCCCCGACGTTACATCGCCAGGTTACGCAGTTCCGCCCTAGCGTCTGCGTCTACACTAGCGGCCTGCTATAAACGCCGCATAGCCCCCGCCCCAACGGTACAATATGTCTCACTTCAGCTCGACAGTCCGTGAGATCAATGTGCCCTATCGCCGTTCCAGGCCATGCTCTCCGAGCGACATGGACATGGCCATGCTTCTCCCCGACGAGTTCCCATCGCTTCAGGGCAACAAATGTCTGCAAATCCTCATGCTCCTCGGACCATTTACCCGCGAGAAATGTCATTGAGAAGGACAACGATCAGCAGGAGTGCCTTCTGTGCCTGCCATCCAGTATGTATCCCTCAGCAGTTCAAACACCATTGCACTGATGCGTACTTTGTGTACTACAACGCACAGCCTTCCGACCCGGACAGGCAGTTCACCATGCCCGTCCGTCCAGCGATGTCCGCTTTCAGCGAAGAATACTGCAAACGAAACAATCAGATTGATGACACGCGCAGTTGGAGGCGAAGGCGATTGATCGCGCGAGATCTCGATCTGCGGACACTGGCGCAGCTCGGATGGCACGATGATGGGAGATCAGGTTCGCAGCCGTGTTTGGGCGAGTTGAGGCCCGGGCTCCCCAGCGTGCTGCGAACCTGCTGATCTCTCGGACAAGAGCAGGAATCGACCCGACCCTTGCGCCGACCCGCTGATGCGGATGGCCTTCGCATTCGCGTTACCAATGTCCGTGCTGATATTCCCCACACGCCAAATAGGATGCATTGCGCCGTGTATCGTGACGATTGGCCCAGGCGCAGGGAGACCCAGCGCGCGCTCTCGATGGGCGTTTATGCGGCATCACAATCATGCAATCATGTCGCGTTGCCACATCTCCCTTGGCTTCGACGTCTCCATTTGGAGCCAGAGAGGCTCTCTGGCGTTGAATTGAAGACCGTCATCATAGTTTGGAACAGCGCAGCGCCTTCAGGTGCCAACTGTTGCCGAACCCTCCGGGCAGTTATTTCGGGGCGGCGTGCATTATTTATGGACGAGATGATGCTGGATCGGGGCGGCTGCGGGAGTGCGGGGGCTGTTCACACGACGAGGGCGCACATCACGAAACGATTGCACTGTGTCATTTATCGGTGGCAGGATGCGCAGGGATGGGCTGTTGGATGCTGGGACGATGCTGCGTAGATTGGATGCCAGGATAGACTAGTGTATATTTCGCAGGCGATGGAATGCATAGTGTACAGCGTACACACGTGATGAGGAGATTTTACCCTGCATCATTCCCCGCATATTTTGAGACTGCGTCAGATTTCGCTTTCGAANGCTCAAAGTAGGATGGATCATGACGCTGCCTCGAGGGTGCGCACAGGTNTAATTTATTTCCTTGCCTATAGTTTTAATTTTAATTATACGAAAAACTATACTAATTATTATTTTTTATAATAATAATAATATTTAATTATTTTATTGCATTATTAAAACAAGTAAAAGAAGGAATNAGTGAATACGCAGCTGGAATTCCTTGGACTTGGAACGATCTCCCTCAAAGGGAGCAGGCTTGACGCCGATCTCAGGGTTGGACATGTCGATGGTCAGCTGGGCAGGGGGAGCTACGATTGAGGTGATGATCAGTTTGACATTGACAGTGGACGTTGATGCAACAGCAGCGACAGGTGAAGCAGGTGAGGGAACTGGTACTGGAGTTGGGATATGAGGGGGTAGCGGTGAACGGAGGACTGCAAGCCGGGCAACTTGCTCTTGTTCATATGCTTCTAAGACTTGGTGAGAGAGAGCGAGTTCAGGTTCAGTGATGAAAACAATACTGGCCTGCCAAAACCACTGATCTCTTCCTTCTACTAGGTTGGGTCTCCAGCCAACAACTAGGCGTCGAGAGTTGGAACGATATGCGTAGTACTTTCGGGTAATGGTGTTGAAGATGATACCAGTTGGTACAAAGAGGGGTTCAGTACACGTGAGAGGGGAGTCAACGCTAGGAGGAGCAACGGTGGGGAGCGGTGGGATCAATGGCAAATTCTAAAGGAAGTCAGCCGCAACTAGGCGATGACCAAGGGCACGAGGGTACAGGGGGTCCGAGTATGGGGTTCTGAGGAATCAGTGGCCGAGGCATTCTCTGGCCCACACAGGCTCAGGCGAGGGTTCTGAGGTGAAGAAACCTAGTGTGCAAAAGGGGAACGAGGTCGATGGAAGGATGCTTGCAGGAGATCCTTGGTTGGGTTGGCAACAATGGTAGATGATGTCCGAGGCACCGAATGTGAATTCTTGCAAGTCGACGTCAAAGGCAACTCGAATTCGAATGTATAAGGCAATGGAGATAGCACCTGCACGTGGTTTCCACGACCTCAATCGAAACCAAACTCCTTCGGCTTCCCAACATTTTACAGTGCAATAGCGGAGGAGAGGGATGAGCACACCACTTGCGATGGTGTTGGCGATGGGGAAGGGTAGGTAAGGTTGATGGAACAGATGTCGGGATTTGGTGAAGATATCGGCAGTGAAGGGTTCACAGAAAGATATGATGGGCGATAGTAGGGAGGTGAGACAGGTGTATAAGAGATTGTTCAGGTGTCAAGACTCGATCGTAGACAGCAGAGAACCACCCAAGTCACTAGCAATGATGGGAGCGAGAGAGCAGAAAGTGACAAGCAGCGCAGTGACCTGTATTGGAGGTACAGTACGGTACAGACAAAATGGACAATCTAGAGAAATAGGTGAGTGACAGAGAGCCTATAAGTACTGGGACGACAATGGAAAAAGAACAATGGATACCATAATGGGTCGAACAATAGAGTGAGAACAATGGTGGCCAAATGGAGAACAATAGGATGTCCCAAAGGGGAACAAGGGCATGGGTGAAGGATGGCCCCAGGTCATGTGAAGAAGTGAACATGTGATGGGGCAGCTGGAGCACATGACCGATGTGATGTCTTGATGGCAGAGAAGAAGGCGGAGAGAAATGGAGTGATCTGTGATAATAGCTAAGTAAAAAAAAAATGAGTGATTTTAAAAACTAGAAGATCCTAAATTATAAAAGACCCACTGAAAAAAATCAGAAAAATCAGTGAAAAATCAGAAAATATTGGTGTGAGAAATTTCCTTTTTAGGAAGGTAGTTGTCAAGACTCGGTCGTAGACAGCAGAGAACCACCCAAGTCACCAGCGATGATGGGAGCGAGAGAGCAGAAAGCGACAAGCAGCGCAGTGACCTGTATTGGAGGTACAGTACGGTACAGATGAAATGGACAATCTAGGGAAATAGGCGAGCGACAGGGAGCCTATAAGTACTGGGACAACAATGGGAAAAGAACAATGGACACCATAATGGGTCGAACAATAGAGTGAGAACAATGGTGGCCAAACGGAGAACAATGGAGTGGAGAACAATAGGATGTCCCAAAGGGGAACAAGGGCATGGGTGAAGGATGGCCCCAGGTCATGTGGGGAAGTGAACATGTGATGGGGCAGCTGGAGCACATGACCGACGCGATGTCTTGATGGCAGAGAAGAAGGCGGAGAGAAATGGAGCGATCCGTGACAATAGGTTCAATTATAGGTTCATCTGTGTCTGATTTTTAAATTCTAACAGTATTGTCTGTTGAACTAGATAGTATCAGTTTTCCATCAGGTGAGAATCCAACAGATGTTACAGATGAATCTTGCTCATAAATAGTTAAAATTGAAGTAGCTGACATCTCTTTTCTTTTAGATTGATGTAAAGATAGTAAATTATTGAAATTATTCTTATAGATTTGAAAATTTCAAAATCATTTAGACCATATGGCAATGCTGAAATATAAATATGTGATATGCTATATGCAATTGGATCATGATAATGATCAATAAATGTGCAAATATCTTGGAACAGTTGAGCATAATGTGATGATTTCTTTGAAAGCTAGCCAAAATATAAGTATAATTTGTTATCTTAGCAAAATCAAACTTACTTGATAATATATTTTTAGAGCTTTGTGTAACTTGAATGCTGCTTCTCCAACACTATTCATCATGCTTATCACTTCAAGCCAATAGAAAAACTGATCCTTCAATCATTGTTCAAAACTCTCACAAAAATAATCTAAGTTTGATGATAGTACAAGATGCTCAATCCAATGTAAACATGCATATATAATTGCATTAGACACTTTGGCCATTGTCTGTTCTTTATTAGACAGATATGATGTCTTACATTCACATATGTTAAATTTTAAGTTTTGTCTCATAATATTCAAACATTGGAAGGTTGTATAATGATGAGCATCTGATGATTCTATGTACCATGCAGAATGCTTACATAGTTTAACATTGGTCACATAGTCATCAAATAAAGCATGGAATGCAAACACAAGCCCTTCATTGTTATCAGCTAGAATGTCAAGAAGAGAGTGAAATCCACTAAATGCTGATCTAATTTGCATATGCTCTTTGTCCATAAATGTGCACATTGTTTCAATAGACATCAACTTGTAACTAGCAAGAACACATGAAAAACAATGCTTGATCAATGTAATCTCATCCTCATCAAGATCCTTGAATGCCTCTTGAAAAACAAATTTGTATAAAATATCAAGCTGATTTCCAATAGACCTTGACATTGCAGAGTTCTCATTGGTAAGTTTGTTCAACCGATGTTGTAAATTTGCATTTTTAGATCCAATGTACTGCAATGCAGTGAATGCATAGATGAAAAGACTTCCACTCTACTGAACAAGAGTATCAACCTGCTTAGAAGAGATTTCTGACTCAGAACAATACTTTTGAAATATTCTAAGTAAGTGATAATTGATGTAGAGTCTGATATCAGCCTGCACTAAGGTCTCTTCAATCTTGTGCAAGTATAAAATTTGGTTTGGTTTCAATACAGAAAGCTCTTGTCTAATCTGATGCTCAGGATGACTAATCATGAATATTTTCAATTTAAGAGCATGTCCTGCATCAACCACAAGTTGCAAAAATCTGCCAACTTCCTCTGAGTTATCACATTCATCCAATGCATCAATGACTAAAACATAGACTCTAGATTCATCATAAGAAAGCAGATCACAAGGCTTCATCAGCAAAGCACCAAACTGTGCAGCCAGAGATAGCTTTGCCGCATCAG